>KN476142.1:110444-138266 GCA_000787095.1 Periophthalmodon schlosseri
GTGCACTTTGTAGCCTTAACACGCTTTTGAATCTCAGAGACGACTTGGCTTTCTCTATGCATCTCATACATTTCAACACAGGCTAAATGTGCGTGAAGGCGAAACGGCTGTATACACTGTTTCTGTTGCAAAGTGATAGACAACTGGTTAATAACATATGCCTCTCAAATTTTAAAAGTCCTGCACCCATTTTTTCCTGCAAAGTTTTGTCTTGTCAAAATAAGTCGGCTGTGCGCTCTCCGCATCTAGTTTGAAAGCATTTTATTGTCTGGTAATCAGGAAGTGCGTGTTAGCATGCAAGTTCTTGTTAGCTTTACGTCACTGCAGAACCCCGCACTGGTCTCTGAAAGATGCAAAAAGCGCTTATAAACTCATCGTGGTAAATAATTAGGATGCTCGGAATGCATAAGGTAAGTGAGGAGTAACTTTGGACCACTGCAAACCCTTTAAAATGAACTAGTTCTGTTTTCACTGCTTTGGTGTATGACACTCGGCCGACAAGTTGATTTGAAGGTTCTATTCATCAGTTACTGGTCTGTTTTGGAGACTGGCTCTAGTGAGTTGAGACGGCTGTTGTTTCGCTCTTATTTTGGTGTGGGTTACGGCCTACGGTAGCCCTTGTGTTCAGAAAATAAACAACCAGAAGAAATTTGGAGTGTTTTCTTACACCAGATCTGACCAATCTGACATGTGGCTACTCGCTTCTAAGCTTAGATATACTATATATGACAAAATATGGATGAATAAAAATATTGCAATGAATATAATTTTGTGTATTTCACTAAACAAAATTGTGGCGTCAGTATTTATTTTTTGCCTATACTCATTTGTACAGTATCAACACTTTTACAATGAGCACAGACTAATTTGGGTAGTGAATTTGGAAAAGGTGAACTTGCGTACTGTTCACGGTTTTGATTATTTAACTGTTCTTCATAAAAAAAATATTGATTAAACTCAAATTTGAGTAACAGAGCTTCAGACAGAACAGTGCCTCCAGTTAGCTTCACACCACCCTCCCCAAGGAATGTTGATGTCATCAGCTGAAAAGTATCAATTGTGCATGTAGCGGTTTTGCAATGTGTTTTGTTTGTTATTATGTGCTATTGCTAACTCCAAATTGTACTAATATTGATATAATGAGCCGTCCATTAAGTATTGTTTCAAAACGTGAGGTAAACAGCAAGTACAGTTAAAGTTCAAATTTAACTGTGACTTTTGAGACAAGACACTAGAATACATTTGCAAAAACAGATAGATGCTACTAAAAATAGTCCTCATAGTGCACATTTAATACCCATTAGTGCACTAAAAATGTTAGTAATTATTTTGATTATTCTGCTTTTGTCCAGTTCTAATTGTCCAAAATGTGTTACTATAAATCTAGAAGTCATTTTTGAGTGTAGTTATTTCAAAGCAAATAACTGAAGAGATACCTTTGTTTCGTCGAGCGGCGAAAGTGGAGGAAGTGGAAGTGGCTAAAGAGGAGGTGAGGGAGAAACGACGTGGGACCTCTGTCTCTTTAACTGTGGGCTCTAAGGACAGAAGGGAGAGCCAGGAGAAGAGGAGAAGAGGGGAAGGGGCATCAGGGGTGGAGGGGGCAGGTAGAAAAATCATGGTAGCGGTTAGTAGAAAGGTACACAAGAAGCATTAATATGTATTTTACAACAAGAGAGGATGAGACGGAGATGGAGCGATAGTTGCATAATACAAACACATACAAATACAAATTATTTTTTCTATGGACAAAACGAAAATGACAAAAAACACAGCAAATGACACTGACAAATGACATGAATTTGATTGAATAAAGTAAACTACACAGTCTGTAACGAACTCATTCAAGACTGGCGCTTAAAAGACTGGGCCATACAGGAAAAAAATATATGAGGTCATAGTCTCAGATGAATGGCAGGGGCCTATGCAACTTAATGAGACATTTACTGTTTCTGAAAGAAATATCCATAATAGAAATCCACAAACGTCGAACCTAAACATTATTTTGTTTGTTTCATGTGGATAGGCCCAGTAATTACAGAGATATTAAACCAGGGAGCAAATCTACAGTCTGACAGTTAAACAATCACAGAATTCTGACCTGCCCCTTCGAACTATAGCCATTCAGGAATATTGTGATGTCACATGAACCCAACCTATCGGCTCTGTGCACAGCAGCGCTGTGTCTCAAAGCTAACAGTCACTTTTATTAAAACTGGAAAACATAACACAACCTATTAAAATTCAAATGAATTAATTCATAGACAAGACTACCGATTATTTATATATACACAACTGGACAGGAAGTAGTGACGCTAACAGTGAGGTTGCCAGGCGCTACTGTGCACAGAGCCTACTGTGACCGGGGGGTGCCTCTTCAAAGATCTAACCAGTAACTTGGCCTGGTACCATCACCTTCTTGTCTTTATGGAGATACTTAACATAACATCTCCACTGATACAAGCAAGTGGTAGTTACTCCACCAGAAAAGTTACATAGTGCCCCTTTATATTTGTAACTCTGCTTCCTATGCCTGGTGCGCGCCCATGTGTCCTCTCTGCCCGTGTCTGGGGATATGTTTGAAGTCATTGTTTCTGAGGCGCGTAGAGCGGTGCCTTCAGAGCGATGTCAGACTGTCAGCCGTCACTCAGCCGGGCGCCACTAAGACAAAAGCACTGACGCAACCCGCCGCAACACCGGGGACACGAGCCAGGGGGCAGACAAGCAACCCGCAACACTGCCATCTAGTGACCGGAGAAGAACGAAGAGTGGCAGCCTCAACATCTCTCCTTTCCCTGGCAGAGTCCTATTCCTGTTTCATCGTCTCCTTGTTTCCTCAGTTTCTCCAGATTGTAAGATGATGAGAGAGGGTCATAGAGGAGAGAGGCTATTTGCAAGTGGCTATCGTCTCTCAGTAAATATAACTGACAGCTGGGATTGAGAGGACATTCAGATGAATGTACTCGCCCAAGAGTTCTACCCCATTCATTTTAATAAAGCAGCAAAATAAAAAGATCAAATTTGACGTTAAGGGTGTGAAGACAAATAGTTGTTTATACATTTGAAGCTCCATTATAAAAAGTCCATTAATTTAAATGTACGGTATGTAACTTTCTGGAGATGGCACGTCACCTTCATGATTCCATGGAAATCAAATTAAAACTTTACTTCGGAACATTCTGCATGGAGATAGATATGTTTTATGCCATACTGTGGAACATTATAGCCAAAGGAACATTATTTCCTCCTCCTCTAGGCCAAATAACAGTCCAAATAACAGACCTCCTCCTCTTAAAAGCAGTCAAGGAGGCATGTTTTTCAAAGTTGTTCAGAGCAATTATTCACCTTATTCCGGAAGTTGCCGTGGGCGCTGCCATCGCTATTCAAGTTGTATTATTTTGCACGGAGCTGCCGATCTTGGCAGGAAATAAGTTCTATAGGGACTACAAAGGTGTTTTAAAGCCTCCCAGAGAATCGGCGCAGTGTTGACTTGTTGGTCACATGAACATAGAATGTTGTACACAAATCAATCTAATTTATATCATATTTTAGCTGCAAAACTTTTCCCAAATTTTCAATTGAAATGAATGGGATTCAAAGGTAACCAGAAGTCCCACCACAAAGAAAGCACAAAGGTTTAGTAGCATTTACGGCAAAAGTGGGCGGGACGGAATAAGGTGAATAAACACACCCAAAATGAAAAATCATGCTTTTATGTACTTTTTTTTTGTTAAAATGTTACATACTGTGGCTTTAGGTAAAATTTGTAGAGCTTAATGAAATAAAAGAAAAAAAAAATCATTGCCAGAGTGTTGTAGCTCACTATATTTTTTGGTGTGATTTGTCCAGATTTAAGCATTTTTTATTATGTGGTCATTATGAGACTCTGGCTTTACTCACGTGTGGTCGAATAAGCCGCCAAAACAACCCTGGTTTTTCATAGTTTGGTGGCTAATGCTAACTCTTCCATTGAAAACGCATTGGACGCTTTGACCAATAAGATGGAATTACAGCAGAGCACAGACGTCTTTCCCATTCAAAAATGCACAATACATTTTCTTCTGCTCGTTTTCAAAAAATAAATTGTCATAATTTCTGTGATAAAGAAAGTCGGAATGTTTGTTTTGGTTTGGTTTTATGACAATCTTTCTACGCCAGGTGACAGGTTCATTGTCTTACCAAAAATAAACTAAATCCACCTTTTTATGTTATTATTGCGTTATTTAATTCCTAGAAAACAAGACAAACATTAGTGACAAAGACTGCTGTATAAAATGACCTCACACAATGAAACATAAACAGAGACGTAAAATGCAGACTTGACGATGACACAGAGAGCGAGGGTGGGCCACACTGATTTGAATGGGGGGGTTTAGCTGTTACCTGCGGGGAGGGACCTCCGGTTGGACAGCCCCTGTAAGCTGAAGCGTTTCCGAGCGTTAGCAGCTGATTGGCTCACAGAGGGGTCAGCTGACAGGAAGTGAGACGAGCCATAGTTAGTACAAAGAGTTCAGTAGAGACATGAGCAGCAAGAAATGAAAGAGGTGTGGCAGTCCTTTTAAAGCTATGGTTAATGTGAAGTTAAGGGAAAAATATTTAAAGGGCCCATATTACGCTATTTTATGATCTATGTTATAATGTTGTTTCCTCGTCACAAACACACAATGTATTTGCACATGTTTAACACACACACACACTCTGCATATTTAGGCTGAGTTCTTCTCTCAAACTGAAAACACTCTGTTCCACCTTGTGATGTCATGTGGTAATACAGGAAGTGCTCCACTGTGTTTTTAAACTCCATACAACTTCACTAGAATCATTAGGATAATTTCAGCCCTGGAATGGCCAATCTCTACTGAACAAAAGGTAAAAAGTAGCTGTTAACATGAAAACTACTGCTTCGTGACATCACAAGGTGGAACAGAGCATTTTGAGCTTTGGAGATGTAGACAGACTAATAATAAAGGGTTACTCAAACCTGTGTGAATGAAACAAAACACAACTGCAGGTATGTTTTTGAGGTGGTAACAACATTCTAACCCGGCTAAGGGCTCACAATAGTCAATTTTGAGTAATATGGGACCTTTAACTTATGGTGCTACAAAACGCAGTTCAGTGTCATGTAACACTAAGCAAGTACTAGATGAAGTATTTGATATATATACGATGTACGAATGTGTTTAATGCTATTTTCCATACACTGAAAGTATAATCATGTAGTTTTGTTCTCATTGAAGAAGCGGGAAAGTACACTGAAGTATGATCATGTAGTTTTGTTCTCATTGAAGAAGCAGTTTAGACCCAACTGGTTCAGCTAATTTTGGAAAACTGCGAAGTCAAATGCCACACCTTTACTTTACATTTCTGGTATAGACTATATCACTATGGCAACAGTGATGTCACCTTTTAATCTAAAAATAGCACTTCCTCTGGCTGTAGGTTAGAGACCCACAGTCAAACTATGTGCTCTCAGCTGGAATACAATCTCTTCTGACAGCATGTTCAAGGAAGATGTACAAACACACAGAAATGCTAGCTTACTTTTCTTTTTTTTCTCCTAAGTCTGAAAAATTTTGGATCTGCTTGCAATTTTCTCAAAAATTCTCAAGATTCAGTTTGCACAGTAGACATTTTAGCATGTCCACGAGCGTAAACATTTCAGAGAAGACAGAAAGGAACTTTTAAATAATACAAGAGTCACATGCATTTCAGAACATGTTTGTGTAGAGGTCTAAACTGCAGGCTTAGCAGGTTTTATACAACCCACGGAGACGAATGTTTGGTTGCTTACGAGGAGTTGACTTAAATACAGAGATGGGTAGTACTTTAATAAAATTGTACTTCAGTGAGTGGTTTCCAGACCCCATATGTTTACTCCTATACAGTGGTGTATTTAATTTTGTTTAAGTCAAAGTACAGATACCAGAGAAAAAAAATGGTGAAATAAAAGTACAAGTATCACATGAAAAAATATACTTATGTAAAAGTATTAAAGTACCCGTTTAAAAATGTACTTAAAGAGTATTTTGGGCAGAGTTTGAGTTCTTATAAGGCTTCAAATGTAGTGATTTTGATAAAGATTTGTGCTGTATATAGTTCAACAGAACACAAATGATTTTTTAAATTGTATATTTTTGTTTGCTCAAACTATGACCTTGATAAAAATAAACCCCTCAAGCTTTTCAGCAGGTCTCATACAATCATAAAGATACTTTTACTTTTCAGTGTTAAAAATGTAGTGGAGTAGAAAGAACAAATACCTTTTCTCAAATGTAGTGAAATAAAAGTAAAAAGTATCCACTATGTACTTACTACACTGCCTGGCCAAAAAAAAAGTCGCCACCTGGATTTAACTAAGCAAATAGGTTGGGGTTGGTGCAGTTGGTCAGGTCTAGGTTCAGCAACAGTCTGTGCTCAAAGAATGAGGTCAGCTGACCACCTGAATATACTGAATGACCAGGTTATTCCATCAATGGGTTTTTTCTTCCCTGATGGCACAGGCATATTCCAAGATGACAATGCCAGGATTCATCGGGCTCAAATTGTGAAAGAGTGGTTCAGGAGCACGAGACGTCATTTTCACACACGGATTGTCTACCGCAGAGTCCAGACCTTAACCCCATTGAGAATCTTTGGGATGTGCTGGAGAAGGCTTTGAGCAGCGGTCAGACTCATCATCAACCACGAGATCTTGGTGAAAAATTAATGCAACACTGGATGGAAATAAATCTTGTGACATTGCAGAAGCTCATCGAAACAATGCCACAGCGAATGCCGTAATCAAAGCTAAAGGCGGTGAGTGTGTGACCTTTTTTTTTGGTGGCGACTTTTTTTTTGGCCAGGCAGTGTATTAAGTAACCGCAATGTACTTAAGTAAAGTACAGATGTCTACAGTTTTTACTTAAGTAAAATAGTTTAGTACTTTTACTTCCTTACGTTCCACCACTGCTCCTATTTAAGTACTACATTTTACAGTGTAACAGTTCTTGCTTAAGTAAAGACTTTTCCCACTGTGAATAAATCTACGACAACAGATCACAAAAGTTTTATGTTGAATATATTAAATTATTCCAATTACATCAACTTCAAATTATAAATCAAATGTTACATTCTGACAGTTACACTCATAATCTTAGTTGTGCAGTAGTTTCCCCGAATTATTTTCTGGAACCACAACTTTGTACTTCTGCTTCAGTAATATTATTTTCATGCCCAACTCTGCCTAAATAAAGTTGTCAGCTGAAAGTACTTTAAGCCATTTTTATGGACACAATCTTAAATAAACTGGATTTTTGGGTGTGAATATTCAAAATTATTTTCTGCTCTAGTTATATTGGCCTTCCATCTGAATACAACTTATTAAAACATTTATTTAAAGAGGCCGTACCTGAAGTTTCATCTAATAAACGAAAAAAATGTCCTGCCCAGTACAGATTTATTGTAAAAGCAGCTCTCACAGTTGAAATGAGACCACTGTGTACTGCCTGCATCTAATTATAAAACGCTTTATCCGGCCTCTGAAAGTTGTAAGAAGCACTAATAAACTAACTGCAGTGAATCATTGGGATAGTAGCAATGCGTTAGGAAAATGAGGAATAACTGTTTAAAATGAACTAACTGCGTTTTTTAAGACAATACAAATCTCACTTAGGACTATTTCATATATATAATTTAACATATTTTAAGTGTAAGTAAACAGCTGAATGCCGTTTTATAGACGACGTGTGGATATGAACACGTCTCGCGGGTGTGAAATTGACACTTTGGCGAATGTGCTAATAAGCCCCGGTACAGCAGCAGAAGGGACGGCGCTAACGGACAGCGACGGGAGCCGAGCGCGTACGCTAACTCAATCAATAAACGTCATATCTGTGAACGCTACATCTGTGATACACTGTAGGACTCAGCTCAGACGGAGTGGTCAGGGACGGGATCAATGGGGATTTAGACAGAGAGGGGAAAGAGGGATGAAGAGCTAGATAAAGAGAAGAGAAAGACAGAGAGAGATACTGTAGCCAGGCAGATATATAGATAGGAGACAGAAAGGGATGTGAGGAGATGGAAGAGAGGAAGAGAAAGACAGAGAGAGAGACTATAGAGGGGAAAAGGAAGGGGAGAGGAAGGGAAAAGAGGAGAGAGACAGCAGAGAGATATGTACAGTTAGGTAGATATATAGAGCGGAGTAAGAATGGGAGGTGATGAGATGAGAGAGGAGAGAAAGAGAGAGGCTGTAGGTGTAGAGTGAAGTAGAAGTGGATAAAAAGAGGAAAAAGACAGAGAGAAAGAGAGAGAGAGATACTGTATTTAGACAGATAGGAGTAAGTAAGGGAGGTGATGAGATGAAAGAGAGAGCGAGGACAGAAAGATAGACTAGAGTGGCAATGGAGAGAAAGAAAGATGACAGGAGACAGACAGAGATAGAGAGGGGGAGGAGTAAGGCGAGATGAGAGTGTGTGAAGGGAGAGGGAGGGAGAAAAACAGACAAGGAGAGAGAAAGGGATGAGCGAGAGAAGAGAGAATGAAGGAAGAGAGGGAGCGAAAGTGTGAAGAGAGGGGGAGAGGAGAAAAGGAGAAAAGAGAGGGAGCAAGGACACAAAGATAGAAGAGACAAGGAGCGAGAGAGAGAGAAAGAGACAAGAGTGGGGGTGGCTGGATAAATATACAGATAGATTGATAGAAAGGGGTAGAGAGATAGAAAGAAAGAGATTTAATTTGCTCACAACCCTAGACTATATATAAATGGACATAGCTAACCTGCTAGCCTCCGCGTTCCGAATGGGAAGTGAGCACGGGTGCTATTCCGTCTTTTTCGACTTTGGTTCCAATTCACTTTCTACTGAAAAACTGTTGCCCCTCTCTCCGTAACTGCTGCTGTCAGGCTCGTCATTTTGGTCTTAAAATGTTCGTATTAACCCTCTCTACATGACAGATTGCTCCCGCTAGCATTAGCAACAGGTTTGACTGACAGCGTTGCTAAGCGCCCGCTCCCCGCTAAACCAGCGGTGCGGGCGGGAAGGGGCGTTACCTTCAACAGCCTCGCTCGGGATCCCAGGGGGGGGGCGGGAAGGGGCGTTACCTTCAACAGCCTCGCTCGGGATTGGCTCTTTGGTTGCTATGATACTCAGCAAACATGTTCAATAAATGGTAACTGAATTGAACGCGCACAGTCTTCTATGGAGTCTTTCTATAGAGAAAAACAGCCCCCTCCTTTCCTCCTCACTGTAGTACAGACAGACAGAGATAAAAGCCCTCCTCTTAGCACAGAGCTGTAACTGAACCTGCTCAATTGTTCCTCTGCCTTCACTGGCCGCCCCCAAACCGTTCATTAGAGCAGCTTAGACCATCACAACAAATCGAACAGGGAGAGACGGGCGAATGAGAGGAATCAATGCAGAGAAAGAAAGAAAAGGTACAGAGGAACATAGTGTACTCGGCGACGATCTTTGAGCCGGCTGGTACTTTGTAGATTTGAAGTTGTCCTGAGGATAAGGTAGAGAAAGTGACGTCTGCATTCGACCCGTTCTTCAAGGTCACTGGGGGAACCCGTGAGGAGCAGTGGGTGTGGTAAACCCTTTTCTAGATCTTGAGTCGGGTGTAGGGGGATGCAAAGGTTAACATGAACTAGGGCTGCAGTTGCCTAAAGAAATGTCCTGCCGATCGAGGGGGCGTGGCAAAACTTCTCAAAACTATTACCGTATTTTCCGGAGTATAAGTCACACAGGAGAATAAGTCGCACCAGCCAAAAAATGCATAATAATGAAGAAAAAACATATATTTCACATATAAATCGCATCTGAGTATAAGTCGCACCCCCAGCCAAACTATGAAAAAAAGTGCAACTTATAGTCCGGAAAATACGGTACGTATCTCTATGTATCTAACCCAAACTGAGTTCATGCAAAAACAACTATTTACACAGAAAAATAGTACTAGGAGACAATGTATTTATATAAAGACCGATTAAACTTACATATAAATAACAAAAAAATTGTATTTATATAAAAGACCATTAAACTTACATATAAATAACAAAAAAATACCAAATCTTCAGCTAATTCACTCACTAACTTCTCCTTTCTGCTGTTGTTCCATTTAAATCCTTATGATCTAAATAAAAAGATGAATTGACTAATACAAATTTTGGTCAACTACGACACCATCAACCAGCTATTTGGCTAAATATTATTCAAAATGGACGATGAAGAGCTTTTAACCCTGTTACACTTGTGTCCCTTCTCATTTACCCTCTTGAAGTTGTATTCAAAGTGACTGATGCATGTTTGAGTAGTTGTTATTCTCCTCCATTCAAGACGTCCTTACTCCCATAATTGCTGTTTTCACAGACACCCCCATACGCGCCCACTGCTCCTTTTTTTTTTTTTTTTTATCATGAAACACATGGGATTCAACAGCCATTTGAAAAATAAATAAATAAAAAAACCCACATCTCACTACCATTAGGATGGTCCAGAAATGTGATACTTTTTAGATCAATATTGCAATTTTAAATATACAAAATATAAAATGCTGTACAGGTATTTCACTTTAACTATTGAAATATGCTTTATTAAGATGGTCAAATAAAATGCACCATGCTACGACACACCGCATCAAAACCAGGTCAAAAAGCGAAAAACATAACTGAAATAGCAAAATTGAGCTTAAAATTTGATGCATAGACTTTTCCACTCTGACCTGTTTTAACAATAGTAACACCTTTAACACCACACAGACGCACAACTACTGCACACAAGAGCTATATTTGATTTTATTTACTGTCCAGTCCAGCAAAAACAATCCCAGCTGACAAACACATTTTAAATAATATAAGTTAAGTGCATATTTTTGCACTTTTGGTACCAGCCCTAACACCACTGATTTCACGCTTCGAGTTTTTCAATGAAACATAAGAAGTGAAAACTGTACTGGTTCAAGATGAGTGGCTTTGTACACCATTTTAGCTCTAGTCAACACAATTCTCTAAAATACAGAACCGATACAACTGTAAGCAAAATAGTAAGCCATAAACCATTTCAGATACTAACATCAAATCTAAATAATATTTTTTGTTTGTTTTTGCCTCCAAATGTATTCTGTTTACAGTGTTGGTCTATACGCAGCAAACGTCATAATTCTTCTGAACTTTTTGCTACACGTGAGCATCATTTGGCCCACATTTGTTTAACACCGATCACTGCAAATTGGGAACACATGTTGACGTACCTCTCTTTTGCCTCACACCGATCACTGCAAATGGATTGGGAACACATGTTGACGTACCTCTCTTTTGCCTGGTGTTGGGGCTGGGGTTGGTCCTCCTAAAGCCGCTCTCTGGACTGGACGAATCAGACTGCCTCAGAGCCATCTTCTTCACATTTCTGTAGAAACAACAGCAGTGAGATATTCAAATGTATGGAGTGTAAGCAGAGGTGGGCGATGATGACAAAAATCAATATCTGACTTCCTTTTGTTTTGTTTCCCCGGGCAACAATAATCGGTCACACTTAATAATAACTACTCTTTAATTAGTCTTAAAAATATGAACAAAGACAAAGTGACCCCAATTAATCAGATAATATTTTTGCATTGCATCAAAAGTTGCTTAAATATGCCTGTAGGTCTTTTTCAACTCTTTTTGCTGTTTTTTTCTGATATTATCTTGTATATAGTCAACCACTAAGTATCAGTGATGTGCACGGACTGAAGGATTCGTACCTGATGGGACCTCCGTAGATGTTGTCCGAGAATTTTTGGTGACTTGCCTCTGTGAAAATACAAAATATATTTTAATAAAAATGCTATTTCATTTAACATTCAGGAAACAACCAAATCTGTTGCAAAGCTTGTGTTCACTAGCCCTAGTATAATTTATTCAAAATGTTATTAAAAAAAAAGTAACTCCTCGTACTATCCACCTATCCATGAATTTGATGAAATGATGAAAAATTATGATTTACTTCATAAACGTCACCTCTCTTTCCAACAAGGCTTTTAGGCACTGGAGCTCCCTCTGCTGTCAGTAACAGGAATTAACATTTAGAAACTAAACAATTGAAATCCTTAGCCATTGTGAACATAGTTTGACCGCAGAATAAACAAGAATGTTTATGTGCTCAAAAACGGCGCAGGAGAAGTCCAGAGTTTTATCTATGACGCAACAAAACTGGCCATATGCAAACGAAGCATTTTTGTGTGCTTAGAGAATACGATTTTGGATTGGTGGATTAATGAAACAAGTGTGAATGAAACAAAATACAACTCTGGATATGTGTTAAAAGGTCAAAAAGGTCAATTTTGCATAATATGTGTTCTCTGATACAATAGTACTTACTCTTACTTTTATCTTTGTTAAGCTAACACAAATACAGTGATGAATATATTTGCATGGACTTGTTTATTTGCCATAACATTATGTTGGTTTGCAAACACTGCTTTTTTCCTTTCCTTCTTTACACCATTCTTTACGCTCTGGTCCATTTTTCCACAGCAGGTTCCCAGCCCACTCCATCTCTGTTTGATTTCTCCCAAACTCCCCCAAACTGCTGCGTCTGCTCTGTAAACGTCTTTTATTAGTCGGATAAAAAGCACTTTGTTGCTCTATAAAATGAAATAAGACACATTTGAATGGGAAGCAGTGGAGGTAGAGCACTATACACACCAGACTGTATCTAAATAATGGGTTTTTATAATGCTGTATAATGCTACTTTCTGCACTGTGAGGAGAGGAGGCTGGTATAAAATAAACATTGTGTCATTATTATTGGTGTAGTGAATTAGATGCGTAGAGATGTTATTTTGTTAAAATATGGAAAATACATAATTCCGATGCACAATTTTGCCAATGATTCTGTGCATTATACAGTTTTCAACATGTGTATTTACTCTGAATAGAAAAGCCAAGTATTTACCTGTCAACCAAGTTCAAATCTCACAAATACTGCCATTGTGTCCCTGGGTATAACACTTTACCACTTTGCGTGTGCTCCTGCCTCAACACAATATTTGTTGATACAAGGTTCGTCGATGTATCAGCAATAGTATGAGTGGTTTTAGTGCACAATTATAGATTGCATGCTACAGCTTATATGCAGATAACTTACTCGCTTTGAACTGTACAACTCAGAAACCCCATGTTTCCTAAGATTCAAGATTCAAGATTTTATTTTCATTGTCATAGAAAACAACAAAATTACGTTTAGAGCAACACTGTATAGTTTTGATGTAAAGTGCAATACAATAGGTGCAAGAGCCCATCCCAGTGTAAACATTAACACAATAATGACATCAGTGCAGAACATATGTAATAAACAGTAACAGTGCATTAGCATTAGCATAAAGGGCATGAGCAGTAAAGTGCATCAGAAGAACATACAGTCAGTACAGTCAGATATGTGGAGTATTTTATGTCATTATTCAACAATGCAAAGTCCAGTTCAGTTTTATTGTATTGGGGGATGTGGTTATTGTCCACTGCAGTTTGCAGCCAAGTGTGAAGCGGCTGGGATGAGGATCACCTCCTCCAAATTGGAGGCCATGGTTCTCGACCGGAAAACAGTGGCTTGCTCTCTCCGGGTGGGTGGAGAGTCCCTGCCTCAAGTGGAGGAGTATCTCGGGGGCTTGTTCACGAGTGAGGGAAGGATGAAGCGCAATTTATCGGTCAGTCTATGTTCCTTCCCTCAACTGTGGTCATGAGCTTTCTCTTCACGTCAAGAGGAGCCTCCTGGATGCTTCCCTGGAGAGGTGTTCCAGGTATGTCCCACCAGGAGAAGGCCCTGGGGAAGACCCAGGACACGCTGAAGGGACTATGTCTCTTGAAATGAAGGAAATGTTTGGGGTGAGTAAAGTCTGGGAGTCCCTGCTTAGATTGCAGCCCCTGCGACCGGGCCTTGGATAAGTGGAAGAAAATGGATGGATGGAAGGTTATTGTCCATAGAGGGGGAGGGGGGCCTGAGGATACAGGCTGTTGGTCAGTATGGTTGTTCTGGCCTGTATAGACCTGTATCTTCTACCTGAAGGCAGCAGGTGGAAAAGGTGATGAAGATGAGCAGGGCGGTGCCGGTTATGTAGGAACTTGTGCATTCTCCTCAGACAGCAAGTGGTGCAGATGGTGCTGATCTCTGGGAGAGTTGTCCCAGTGATTTTTCCTGCAGTTTTCACCACCCGCTGGAGTGCCTGGTGGTCGGCCTTAGTGCAGCTGGAGAACCACACTCAATCCATATGTAGGAACTCTACTGATGGAACAGTTGTAGAAGTTCACCATCAGTGGTCTGGAGATGTTGGTGCTCCTCAATTTCCTCAGGTAGTAGAGGTGTTGGGCCTTCCCCACAGCTGAGGCAGTGTGAATGCCCCAGGATAGGTCCTCAGCCATGGTCACCCATGGGAATTTAAAGTTGGTCACCCTCTCTACCACCTCGGTGCCGATAGAGAGAAGCTGGTGGTTGTTTTGTCCATTTTTCCACAATAGTCTCCATGGTCTTCTTGATGTTTAGGACCAGGTTACTGCTGTGACCCGAGCACTGTGGTGGAGAATTTGACAATGAAATTGGAGGAGGAAGAGGCAAAGCAGTCATGTATGAACAGTACAGACCAGACCAGCACACCCTTGGAGAGACCCGATAAAAACGGTGGAGGAGGTGTGCTTGTACACTCTGTGACACTGTCTGCGGTTTGTTAAAAAGTCCACAATCCACTTGCACAGTGTGGTGTTTAGTACGATGGTGTGAGTAAGATGGTGTAACATGGACCGGAGTTGGCCGGATGTTGTTGAAAGCCGAACTATAGTACACAATGCAAACCGTGCATAGATGTTCTTATACTCCAGGTGCTCCAGTAGTGTGTGGAGCACAATGGTGATGGCGTCCTCTGTTGACCTGTTCTACTGCAAACCGGGTCGAATGGTGGTATTGCAGCTTTGATGTGCTTGATGACCAGCCTCTCTGGGCATTTGGCAGGGATGGAGATGAGTGCCACAGGTCTGTAGTCATTTAGGCACGTGACATTGGACTGTTTAGGGACAGGGACTATTGCGGCTGCTTTGATGCAGGCTGGGACCCATGATGTGGGCAGCCATGTGTTGTAAATGGAGGCAAAGATGTCCGCCAGCTCCGCTGCACAATCTTTCAGCACCCGACCCACTACTCTGTCTGATCCGGCTGCTTTCCTGATGTTGATGCTGTGGAGGGCACCTCTCACCTCATGTGTGCTCAGGACTGAGGCAGAGGCAGTAGAGGGGAGGGGGGGCAGGACAGGGTTGGTGTTCTCCCTGTCAAAGCGGGCAAAAAAGAGGTTTAAGTCCTCAGCTAATGTGAGACAGTCAGCTGAGGGAGGTGGTGAGTTCCTCTTATAGTCTGTGATCGCCCTGATGCCCTCCCACACCTGCCTTGGGTTTGTGGTGGTGTTAAAGCAGTAACATCGCCATAGCGGCAGACCCACCCCCTGTTCCCCCCCAAACACACACACACACACACATCCAAAAAAGGTATTATTGCACATTTAATGCCATACTGTGGAACAACCCCACCAGCACTACCACCAAAAAAGTTACATAGTGCACCTTTAAAGAAGATAAATTATGCATTATTTTCTGTATTGTTATTGGCTTTAAACATATTGAGTACCTTTGCTTTGGAATTGCATGATTTAGAACTTAAAATAATGCCATTTCACAGCCTCAGTGCTCCCCATATTCTGATCTGGTGAAGCTCACCATCTATTGGCAGCAGAGTGAAAACAATAAAATTAGGTAATGAGGAACAAGTCCAGATGATGTTAATGTGAGCGCACAGCAGTAATGAATGCAATTTAACAGCAGAAATGCCTAAAACAAACAATGATTTATTGACTTAAAAACTGTGCAGGGTTTCTATCTATTTCAAACCGCGTGTTTGGTGAAGTGCAGGGTCAAAAAGTGACATTTTTTACTCCATCAAATTTATCAAACATAATAGACACTGTTCTTTATTCTGTTCAATTTGTATTTTTGATTTGACTTTGTACTGTGTTTCTTCCCATTCACCTGTACTTTCTGACGGCTTTAAGGAAGTCAATCTGACATGCCCCGGTGTTAGCTGAGTTTAACCTGCCTCTCCCCCTCCATCACATCTAGTTTCTCCCCTCTCCATTGTCCCAGTCCAATTTACCTGTCTGTCTGAGCCTTGTTAGTTCAGTACAGTGCAGAGGAGAGCTGACAAGAGCCCCAGTACTCTCTCCCGACTCCCCCCTACTCCCTCACTCTGTCAGAGGAGCAGCCAGCCACGACCACCGCAGCGCCCGGGCCCACCCACCCAGACCGCTGCAGAATGAACAAAGAGTTGAGCCGAAAGACTACAGAGCAAAGCATTCTGGGAAGATTGTGAAGGAAGTGTGGTACGATTGAGGACAAAAATTGGAAAAATCAAGGAAAAGAGAACTAAATTAAAGACTGCTAAATCAAGATTATACCAGGCCGAAGGCAAAACAGGTACTACACTTACAAAGCAATGCATTCTGGGAGATTCAGGACTAAATATGGTAAAAAAGACTTTCGCAAAGACTTTCTGGCTCCCGTTTCACCATAGAACGAAAACTCAAATCCATAAAACAAAAAGTGAACTTGTGATTGAGGAAAATAATTGCTTAGCATGTTAAATGTAATATTGCTTTTATACAATACAAATGCTATTGTTACTGATTAAAGGAACTCACTGAGCTGCAGAGGCTGCACTAGCACTGGTTAATGATCGACTGCAGGTGCTGGGGTTTAGGTAGTGAGGATTTAGATCAAGGAGAGTCGTTTTAGGTTTAAACCAACTGGATTTCGGCATTGAAACTGGCAACCCAAAAGAGAGACTCATGTGAGGCTCATTCTGCTTTCTGATTGGATAATCGTCTTGAGAAGCAAAACACCAAATTGTAACGTAAACAACTTGTCCATCATGTCCAATGTTTTTGTAAATAAGAGTCGCCATTAGAACTGTTAATGTAAAAGCTGTTTGATTTGAACACGTTTACCTTGTATTTGGGAACACAGATACGTCAGGTTTATGAAATTTACAAACAAAATCTTACATACAATTTCTTCAAATAATGAAAACAAAAAAACATATATTTTAGTCTTTCAAATATGAATATTTGCCTTAGTATATTATGTTTCAAGCTACATATTTATCAAAACATTTCCAAACACATACAGCTAATCCACAGAAAATACAGGTGGTTGCAATTAACATTCCATGTATAAGTTTATGATATTCTGCAGTTGTTTCCAGAAAACTTTATGTGCTTGCATTAAATATTAAAATGCACTGGGAGGTTTGCAGTTATCGTGCAGTAGTTGTGCTTATGTAATGGATGCGTAACATGTTTAGGTGCTGTGGTGCTGTTTACCTCGGCAGGCCTCGAGTTGGCCCTGAAGGACTTTGCGTATTTCCGACACCCACATGTTCTTCACGTCCATGGAGGGAGCCTACAGGAATATGCACAATACAATACAGTCAGGGCATATAGAAGGAAAGAGGGGAGGAGAGAGAGAGGGAGAGAAGGAGAAAGAGAAGGAGAGAGAGAAAAAGAGAAACAGAAAGAGACAGGTGGGTCACATCTACGGTGGGAACTTACAGACATACGCAATACAATACAGTCAGGGCATATAGAAGGTGAGGGGGGTAGAAGAGAGGGACAAAGAGAGAGAGGGAGAGCGAGAAAGAGAGTGAAAGGAAAGGGGGAGGAGAGAGGGATAGAGCAAGATAGAGGAAGAGGGAAAGCTAGAGAGACAGGGTTGGCACAGCTTAAAGACACAGACTACATAGAACGGATATGTGAAAGAGAGAGATAAAGAGAAGAAGGAGAGAGAGAGAGAGGGAGAACAAGGTAGAGAGATACACAAGGAGGGAGAGAGCGAAGGAAAGAGGGAAAGGAGAGAAGAGAGGAGGAGAGGAGGAGAGACAGGGAGGGGGGTGAGAAGACAGAGAGAAAGAGAGAGAGATGAGGGAAGAGAGAGGGAAGATACTTCTATAGATGCAGATACACACAATACAGGAAGAGCATATAGAATGAGAGAGGAGGAAAAGAGGGGAGGAGAGAGGGAAGGAGAGAGACAGAAGGAGAAGGGGCATGGGGAAAAAAAAAAAGAAAATATATAGAGAGGAAAAGACAGTCCATCGAGGTTGCCCAAAAACATATACTACAATCAATGCATACAGAACAAAAAAGGGGGGGGGGGAGAGAGAGAAGGAGGAAGAGAAAGAAGGAAGTGGGGTGAGGGGAATGCGATGAACTTTGAAAGAGAGAGAGGGAAAGCTAGAGGAGGGAAAAGACAGAGGGATGACACAGCCTAAAAGCATACACTTCAGCCAGTGCAAGCAGAAGGAAGAGAGAGACAGAAAGAGAGAGACAGAGAGAGAGGGGGAGGGGGGCAGAGGGTTGGGGAGGTAGATTGAAGCAAGAACAGAGAGAGAGAGAGAGAGGAAGAGAGAAGGAAAGAGGGACATAAGGGGGCTGAGACAGGAGAGAGACAGGGAAAGGCACACCGTGAGTGAGTGAGATAGACAGAGAGAGGGAGGGAAGAACAGAGCGAGAAAGTAGGGGGGAGTGAAAGACAGAGAGAGATGGAAGGAAGGAGAGAAAGAAGAAAAGAGCAAGACAAGGGGGGGCTGCATGAACAAGAGAGAGAAGGGGTGGGTGAGAGGTAGGTAGGTAAAGATGGACAAACAGAAGAGAGCGAGAAGGTAAGATCGAGGTACGGGGGAAGAACATGGGGAGGGTGAAAAATACAGAGAGAGAGAGAAGGAGGGACAGAGATAGAGTGAGAGAGAAAGAGAGAGAGGGGAACTATTGCTTTTACAAATAGAAAGCGGTTTAAACAGAAAAGCACAGTGCAACACTGCCATCATGTGGACAGATAGAAAACTGTAGACAACTGGGAGAAATGAAGTTGCAGTAAAACAGTTCAGAAAGAAAAACTGAAAAAAACCCCAACCCAAAACAAAACATAAATCGCACATGTGACACGCAGCCTGATTTTGTTCCTCCAATGGGTGAAAACGCTATTCTGATAACATGCTGACGATGGTTTAGTCGCTCACCAAAAGGTCCATAAAGGCAGGTTAATGAAATTATAAAAATGGCGTCTAATAGAAATGGTTTTCTCTTGTAGAGGCTTATATTATATACAAAGGTAGATTTTTTTATTTTCTTTATTTAGCACGTTTAAAACAACAACTTCAGCTGAGTGCTTGCTAGTATTCATTTTTGGATATAATTTTCTGTGTTAATGACATAGGTTGAGGTATTTTATTTTAGAACTCACCACTACTTCCTATATTTTTGTGCTTTTCTTCAGAACTTTGTCCCACAAACTGCCATTTACGTAGAAAGGTAACAAAGTACAAGTAGAACAAGTACTATAGTTAAGGAGAATTTTTAGGTATCTGTACTTTACTTAAGTAAATTTTACAGTGTATACTTTTTACTTTTACTTCATTACATTTGAGAGCAGGTATCTGTACTTCCTACTTCACTACATTTTTGAACTGGACTGAAAAGGTAAAAAGTACTTTCATATGATTTGAGGAGTTATTTTTACCATATTCCTGACTATAGTTTTCGAGTTCAAGCTTCGACTTTGAACAAACAAAAAAAATACACAAAAATGAGAGAAAATGAGAAATTGATTTGTATTGCTACTGTTGACCAAAATATGTCATTTTTAATCAATATCACTACATTTAACACTTTAACAAATAAACACTTGTGCGAAATACTTTTACTTTTTACTCTTAAAGTACATTTTTAAATGGGTACTTAAATATTTTGTGTGAAATTTTTACTTTTATCTGAGTAACTTTTTACCTATGTATCTATACTTTTACTTAAGTAACAAAACTGAGTACTTCATCCACCACTGCACTTAACTGATGTAAAACTATGATAAATTTATCTGAGTACTTTTTCCCTATGTATCTATACTTTTACTTAAGTAACAAAACTGAGTACTTCATCCACCACTGCACTTAACTGATGTAAAACTATGATAAATACTTACCACATGTTCTGTCCCACCAAACCAAGTTATAATAATAAAAACTTCAAAGCGTGTCATTTGTTTTTTACATATTCACTGTCCATTTGTGCAGAACAATACCTGGATGATGTAGACTTCTTCTCGACCGTTGAACCAGACCTCAAACTTCTTCATGTCTCCTTTGACGTTCTCGGTGATTCCCACAGAGCTCATCTAGTGCACACACACACACACACACACACACACAGGGTTTGGGCTGAGGATCTATGGTGTCAATATGTGGGACTGGAAAGTGTTCATGGGGTTCAAGCTGTCTTCCAAAGTAGGGTCCCACTACTTTACTTCTGTCTAGGGCTGCACCTGTATCGCAAAAATATCGATATCGCAGTATTGGCTGACGCAATAACGTAAGAAAATACATATATTGCAACAACACAAAGTTCCCCATTTTACAGAAATGAGCTGATTTTGAAAGTAAACTTAACAGCTAATTTTACTCATGATTCTCCTTATGAAATACTAAATTAGACTTGGGTTGGTCTTGGTTTTGTTTCTATTTTATTTCACTTCTGTTTTTACTTTTGCACAGTTTGACTAGTAAATGAAGCCATGTACATTTTTTGTTTTAAATGAACTGATCTTATTGTGCATATGTTCAAATATTGCAATAATATCGTTATCGCAATACAAAAAATAGTTATTGAATACTGCATCTTATCATATCGTGCAGCGCGACTTCTGACTTACTACGGCGCATTTCTGTTGTTATTGGCACTTCTGGTTAAGCGGGAATCCCATTCATTTCAATGTTCCATGTTCATGTGCTTTGTAGTCCCTGTAGAACTTATTTGCTGTTGATATTACTCACCCTATGCAAATATAATATAAACATTATAATACAACTTGAATGATAATGGCGGCATCTGCGGCAACTTCCAGAATAAGGCGAATGATTTGTGGCAATTGGGAAAAATGGCTCTGTGCACAATAGCGCCCGGCAACCTCACTACTGCCTGTCCAACTGAATCTCTATGAGGTTTTTGTCACGCTAAAATGAATAAATATTTAAAGATCAGGCAGTGGACAGAGAGATGCAGGTGGATGTCATTGATAAAATTAATATTTCACCGGAGGACACTAGAAAGAGGGATGTTTGTGTCTCAATGCTAACGCTAATGCAAATTTTGAGGTATAATAAATATTAAAACAGCTCCACAAACTGAAATATTCTACCTATAAAAATAATCTGGTAGTCTTTATTTTAATTCATTTGAATTGTAACAGGTTGTTTATTTTATGTGTTCCAATTTTAATAAAACTCAGTGTTAGCTCTGAGACACGGAGAGCTAACTAGCGTGTTGCTGTGCACAGAGCCTGTTGTAATTGATTATATGTTTTATATATTTAAAGGTGCACTATGCAGCTTTTCAGGTGGAGGGTACACACTCGTTTCCATGGAGACTCCATCTTATTTTTCACATGTAAATGACGTGTAAAATGTTGTTTTTTTCCCCCAGTGTATAGTAAAAGAAGTATTTTGTGACTAAATCAGACCTGTGCACTGCCTGCATCTAGTAACTGTAAAACCTTTAATAAATAGCTTTGGGATGAGAGCTTATTGATTGTACTATAAGACTGACAAATACAATACCTTCACAAATTAATACATCAACCAAACCACTAGGAGGCAATAGAGCACCGTTTTACTCTTAAGTCTAACGTTCACAATAATCTTAGATGTGTGTACACTTTTGTTCTCAGGTCATATCCTGGTCACCATTCAGACTCCCCATTACTTTCACTATAACCACCAACATATATTGCAAAAAAGGAAGTAGTATCACAATATATGGGGGAACTAAAACGTGTTTGTTCAAAATAACCGTAATGCTCCTGTACAAGCCTGATTGCTTTACACTGTACCTTTACTGCAACTATTAGTCTACGATATAAGTTTACTCAAAATACTTGGTACCACTTAATGATAACTAACCCTTAATAAGGCTTAATAAAGCATGAAAAATACTTATAAAAACACAAATAATAGTTTATTAAGAATGATTCAGGCTTAGAACTAGAACAGTGTTTATTAAAAGTGCACTGTGTAACTTTTATGGTGGAACTTCCGGCACCTGCTTGTCTCCACGGTAATGTTACTGTTTTGTCAGGAATGTTCCACAGTATGGTGTTAAACTTCCACAGTATGGCATTAAACTTATATATCTCCATGGAGACAAGCAGGCAAATCCATCAGGCCAAGTTACAGGTCAGATCTTTAAAGAGACGACCCAACTCGAAGTAAAGTTTTGTGTTTTTCCTTTGCCTTCTCTTTATAAAAACACATTTAATTATATAAAATAAACACGTTTATTGTCATTTTGTTGAAAACTCAGGACAAAGTTATAACATATCCATGGAGACAAGAAGGTGGCGGACCCTCCACCAGAAAAGTTACACAGTGCACCTTTAATTAAGTAGTACTTCGATATAGGAAAGAATATTGTCCTGATTCAGTCTACACATTTTGAGATTTATAAAGGAATTGTATTGTGTAAAATATATAACCATTCAAAAATAGACCAGAGAGCAATGCCAAATTTCACTGTAATATGTGTAAATTTGTGCATTACAGGTATAACACACAAATTCAAAGAGTGTGTGTAGGGACATGTACTCGGTACCACACAAACGTGTTTTTGGCACAAATAGAAAAGCAGCTCATGTTCTAGTCCAGAAATAGAAATATGAAATACTCAAATAGAGAGACGCTAGGCAGAGGGGAGCGAGACAAAAGGAGACCAAATTTTCTCCCATTTGTGGCTCTGCGATTAGATGAGACACACTAAACGTTTATTAAGGCGTGATTCAGCTACTCAAGGCTGCAGAACTAGAAAAGATGTACTGATTTTTAGATTTTAAAGAGTTTAAGAATGTACATTCTGAGAAGATTATCTGCCTTAGTGAGCAATGCCATTTACTGTAGACTCTGCTTGTCACTTTAACTGATTCAGTGTTACATAGTGAACAGAGGAACCGTATGTAAGATTTTGAAATTAAATTAAATTCCATAAATATGTGTCTCCTGATAGACAAATCAAATATAGATCTTAATGGAGCAACTGTAATGCTGATTTTTTCTTAATTAAAAAAAAAAAACATTGGACATGACGGCCAAGTTATTTATGTTATAATTTGGTGTTTTGGTTCTCAAGAGATTATCCAATCAGAAAGCAGAATGAGCCTCACATGAGTCTCATTTGGGTTGCCAGTTTCAATGCTGAAATCCAGTTGGTTTAACCCTAAAATGCCTCTCGCTGATCTGAACCCTCACCACCAAAATGCCTCCGCTGATCTGAACCCTCACCACCTAAACCCCAACATCTGCAGTCAATCATTAATCAGTGCTAGTGCAGCCTCTGCAGCTCAGTGAGTGAATTCTGGAGAGTTTTGAGGCCTGTCCATATACTGAGAATGAGAAAAATGTGTATGTGTCCTATATATCCAGGTTAAGGCACTTGCAACCCAGGATCAGTTGTGATTATAATACTGTTTTCTAAGAATTAGAGCAGAGGTGACATACAGTTCCTTTATCCTGTTTTTACTGGAAACGCTTTGTTTTGTGTAAGAGGAAACTCTTACTCTTGCTCTAACTTCCCATTCTTGTTCTCTGTCAGTTTAGTGCTTTTTAAATAGCAAACAGCTTCAGTTTGAGCACACACTACACTGGGTAAACCAATGCCTTTAATCCCTATGAAAATAAGGCATTAGTTCTGTTTAGTTAGCCTTAGTCCATTATTCATTCACTCTCCACACAGTTGGTAACTACAGCTGCCCCAGGGTAGACTGACAGAAACATTGCTGCTAAACCTGTTTCATATAATACAGGATGTGTTATAATTTAATAGTAATCATAATTTCGTCAATATTACACAACTATATCATACTAGTGTAGTGTGTTGTCCCCTGTATAAGATTTTTTTTCGGGTAAAATTACTTTTTCTAGTTTGGATACTGGTTTTAGTCTTTCTCACTGTACATTATGTCTGGGCCTCCCTTCACAAGCGACTTTGTGTAAAAAAAAGTTTCATTAAATTGTATGAATTTATAATGAGAATTGCTAAAGAAAATTAAATTATGTCAACTAGACAAAACTTTTTTTTCACCTCGCTCCAAAAAATATTTGTCCAGTAGAAAGAATTTAATGTCTTTTTGCAATGGAACCTACCTGGACAACTGATGGATTACACAGACACAGAGATTATTATTAAGAAGTAAAAGTAAATAAATAAACAGCAACAAGCAACATTTTTGTAGCAATGTATCACGATTCACAAAGGTTCTTTATCACGACAGACCTGTCTGTCTTGTCAGTGGACACAACAACAACAGCCTAAGTCAGGGATGTCCAAACTTTTTTCACTGAGGGCCATATCTTGAAACATATTTGAAACTGAGAGCCACAGACTGGTGGTCAGTAGAGTGGACCATTCAGAGTGTAGCTTTGACAGAGCCGCCATACCTTTAATAAGACTAGAAACATTAATTTTAGGTCTGTATCATCATGCAGTGTGATGTTATTGAGGTTACAATGGTAGAATTACTTAGATTTTCCATAAAATATACTGCCTATAATGAATTAGGCCAGTTCAGCAGAAGGCTTGAGGGCAAATAAAAAAGGGTCTGAGGGCCACATTTGGCATTCAGGCCATAGTTTGGACACCCCTGGCCTAAGTGATACTGCAGTAGTGCTGTCATGATCCAAAAATTTTGAATTCGACTTCGATACTAAGGAATAGACTCGATACTCAATGCCAATTACGATACCACGATAATAATAAAAAACAGTCACTCTTATTTAGACAATAGAATGTGACTTTCAACATTAAATCACAGTACTTTCTTTTATATTACCATTTATATCGGTGTAATCCCTGAGTCATCCAGGTAGGTTCAAAAGTGGTCCATGGGCGTGTACTAGTCTATGTGTCTTATACTTGTTCTGATGCAGCTCAAGATCATTCTAAAGCTACTCAGGAAAGGTTCATTTGTGTCCTGTGAATGTGACTTTTTTTGTATCGATACCTGCTCAAGTGAGTATCTAGTTTCGCTACCAGTTTTACTATTGACAAGCTACTGACTTTCAATACTTTTGACAACCCTATATTGCAGTATGTTTAGTCCTGACCTTGAGTGAGTGTTTGAAGCTGTAGGAGGGGCTCTTCTCGTGGCCCTCGCTGGTCTCCTCTCTCTTCTTACAGAACAGCAGAGTCTTGTCGTACAGGAACAGGTGCCTCTGCATGGGCTTGAACCGTGCCAAGTCCTTCACCTGCAAATACACAAAACACTCTTTAGTTTGAACTGGATACGGCTTTCATTATCGTTACAGCTTCACACGAGTCCTGCTCTAGTCACACTGGACTTGGACCCAATGAGCCCAGGACAGGTCCAGAGGGACGTGCGGAGGACTGGAGTTAGATCTGTTACTGCAGAGAGCCATGGAGGTCAGAACTCTGCCAAGGCCTAAGCCAGAGACTGTCCTAGGACCACAGGGAAGACCAAGACCGGATGAAAGATGGAGTTACAAAATCCACATCAACTCCAATTCGATTTGATTCAAAGACTTCTTTATAATAGTTGCTCAAGCTGTACCTGCTCTTTATGGGTTATTTGTATATGTAGGCACAAATTGTTCAAAATAATATCGTATATTCATGGATTTCAGCTTCCGTTTATTGGTGACATTTTGAGAACTTTTGACCTTTCAACACATAGAATATTTAGTTTTGAATTGTTAATATCTATGGCTATGGTGCACATTGTTCATCACTCTGAAACCCATGGAAATGTTGCATAAGTTCCTATTTATTCTGTTTAAGATTTCAGTTTCAGTGCATATAAGAAAATAGGGAAACTTGTCCTTGAGCCTTGGTCAGGACTACCTTAGCTGGGGAATTTACCTACTGGCAGGTTAGACTACATATTTTAGTGAAACATAGTTCACGTATATTTAAGATTTTGCTAAAAAAAAAAAAAAATCTTGCCAATGCTCACTTAAAGCCTCGTATGTAACCTTTTTACTAAAAAACAGACTAGAGAAAAATACGTTTTTTGTTTGTTTTTTTTCCATTTTGGTTGTTTTTATTGCACTCAAAAACGTAGAAAAAAAATTCATACTCAGAGCAAGCTTGCATTTCCACAAACCTGACTCTTACTTGGCCTGTTTCCATGGAAATGTTGTTCCTTTGGCTATAATCTTCCACAGTATAGCATACAACTTATCTGTCTCCATGCAGAGTGGTCCGTAAGTATGGTTTTTAAATGTTTATTTCCATGGAGAATGCTGGTAATATGCCAACCCTGTTTTTTCAAATAGTAGATACATTAGAAATAGCCCATGTAACAGAGTAGAGTAGATGTTACCTTGCTGTGTCCCTTCTTGTGGTCCGTCCACACGTTAAAGGATCCTTGCATTAGCAGCTTCCCCAGCTCACTCAGGTTTCCCTGTCAAACAAAACAATATACAAAGGTATAACACCGTGGTATTCATAATTATATGGACTTACTTAGTTTAATAATAATTTGCCATTTTTCAATTTGCTCAAATTGCATTCACTGAGCAGTTAACCAACATGAGTGTGTCATTCCTCAATAACCCAGCAGGTGGAGTTCTTGGACACTATGTTAACTGTCTTCTCTAAGGCCTGGTGTTCACTGCATGATTTTTGTCTTAAAAGATTTTTGGGTGTCACATTATACGATGTGGGGAATTTAAATCGAATGGCAACACACAAACACGCTGTGCGATGGTGCGACCATCAGTCGTGGCTACAATGAAAGTTTGTTTGAGCAAATATCAGGTTCCACCTCTGTGTGGCAACGTCTCCATTTATGGATAGCTGATGGTTGCAAACCGTTATGTAAAATACTGAATAGTTCTGTAATTGGAAAGCAGAACTGTGTTTTTTTGTAACCGTTATGTGTTTTTTGAGAAGTCAAAACATTTAAAATTGAATAGAACTGAAGTCTTTTTTGGTGCTTCTTCCTATTTCTGAATGAATACAAAGCTCCTCTGACTGCTGCTGCCAAGAGAAAAGGTCCAAACATGTGAAACATGTGTCTCCTCCGCTCTATCACAACCCCGAGCTGCCAGTCAAAGGGTGGGCCTGATCCAGTGTCACTGTCCCCCTCTCCTGCCCTCAGGCTCCGTGCAGAGCGAGAGGTCTGATAATACTGGCGACTAACTCTATTAACTAACCAAAGCAGCACAATAAGATCATTTTTGTTCTGAAATGAAATGGAGTTCATAACAGAAAGGGCAGACAAGAAGGTGAGGAAATCCAACATCGCAGCATTAGGACTGCAGACAGGGAAAGAAGTCACCGACTTCAGCCTCATGTGAAGCAACTTTTGTAGTTACAAATCCAGATCAAACCAAACTACAGAGTAGCATCAGGCCGGGCCGATACAGGGAGAGGCCGAGGGGTGGGCTGTGCTCTGTTGCAGGGAATAAGTGCGTGGGATGAATGACTATCCTGGTTCTGTACTGGTTGATACGGTGAATCAGTTCTGCTGTTTTGAACAGGAAGAGGAGGTCATTTTAGAACAATACTACACTTTATAATCAATGCACATGACTTGAATTACATGAAGTGTAAAATCATGATATACTTATGTTAAAGTTCAGTAAGTACTAGAAAAAACGCATAATATGTCTTCTTTTAAAGGCCTGAATAATGACATTGTACCATGGATGGATTTCTTTCTGCCTTTGTGAACAAATAAGCATTTTACTAGCACATACACTGTGGTAGGATTATGTTAGTTAT
>KN476142.1:144560-202592 GCA_000787095.1 Periophthalmodon schlosseri
AAAATAGAGTAATATGGGCCCTTTAAGATTTTGATCAAAATCTTTCCCAAAATTTACAATTCTGGTGAAGTTTATAATTTTACTTGGACAGTGAAGATAAGTACACACCAATAAAATGTTGTTAATATGTTAATAAATGTTAAAGCTTATCTTGGCTTGGCTTTGTAAACATGAGGCAGTTTACTGTTATATGACGCCAGGTGTGGCACTTGCAGTACTATTATGTAATGTGCTATAAATCTGTCCTATTCCATATATAATTATTATTTTCATTCATACTTTGTGAATTGTATTTAAAGGTCCAATGCTAAGAAAAATTGACTAATGTGAGCTTTAAGCTTTGTTTGAATGTTGCTACTCCTCAAAAACATACCTGGAGTTGTGTTTTGTTTTAATCACACATATTTATTATTAGTCTGTCTTCATCTCCAAAGCTCAAAATGCTCTGTTCCACCTTGTGATGTCATGTAGTGGCAGTTTTCAAGTTAACAACTACCCTTTACCTTTTGTTCAGTAGAGATTGGCCAGTTCAGGGCTGAAATCATCCAAATGATCCTAGTGAAGGTGTATGGAGTTTAAAAACACAGTGGAGCACTTCCTGTATTACATGACATCACAAGGTGGAACAGAGTGTTTTCTGTTTGAGAGAAGAAGCCTAAAGCCTCAGCCTCAGCCTAAATTATTATTAGAACATTATAACATTGATCAGAAAATAGAGTAATATGGGCCCTTTAAGATTTTGATACATTTCTTTTTCCCTAAAACATACAATTCTGGTGAAATTTATGACTTCACTTCCTGGTTGGACATCGGACATAAGTACACTCCTATTTTCTGAAATAAATGTTAAAACTGTCAGAAAAAAACAACAAACATCCTTGTGTGAACATTAAACATATGTCGAGGTATTCCTTTTTAGAACTCTTTCTGTAATTCTCAAATTTTCTTCACAATCTGCCACATCTTGTTAAAAAATGGCATGATAATGGAGATCTCCCTCTGCAAAAAGATGAAAATTCCAAAATTTGTTTTCAAAAATTTCACAAGTCAAAACGTTTTAATGAAATGCATTCGTGTGTTATTGGATACTGAGGGTAAACACCGCAGACCAGTATGTTTCTGATAACAAACCAATCTGACCTCATATCTTTATGGCTTTGTAAATACTATTATGTCATGTGCTATAAAGTTGTTCTATTTTGAGCAGAGTTTTTATCTGTCCATATATAATTATTCTTTTCATTTATGATTTGGGAATTGTATTTAAAGGTCCTGTGCTAAGCAAAATTGACTAATGTGAGCTTTAAGCTTTGTTTGAATGTTGCTACTCCTCAAAAACATACCTGGAGTTGTGTTTTGTTTTAATCACACATATTTATTATTAGTCTGTCTTCATCTTCAAAGCTCAAAATGCTCTGTTCCACCTTGTGATGTCATGTAGTGGCAGTTTTCAAGTTAACAGCTACCCTTTACCTTTTGTTCAGTAGAGATTGGGCAATCCAGGGCTGAAAACATCCAAATGATTCTAGTGAAAATATATGGAGCACTTCCTGTTTTGCCACATGACATCACAAAGTGGAACAGAGTGTTCTGTTTGAGAGAAGAACTCAGCCTAAATATGCAGGGTTTGTGTGTTAAACATGTGTGAATGAAACAAAACACAACTCCAGGTCTGTTTGTGATGAGTAAACAACATTATAACATAGATCTTAAAATAGTGTAATATGGGCCCTTTAAAGATCTTAAATAGTGTAATATGGGCCCTTTAAGATTTTGATCAAAATCTTTCCCAAAATTTACAATTCTGGTGAAGTTTATAATTTTACTTGGACATTGGAGATAAGTACACTCCAATTTCTTAATAAATGTTAAAGCTTATCTTGGCTTGGCTTTGTAAACATGAGGCAGTTTACTGTTATATGACGCCAGGTGTGGCACTTGTGGTACTATTATGTAATGTGCTATGTCCTATTCCGAGCAGCTTCATTCACACATGTTTGAGTAGTGAAGTTGTAGTGAAGTTGTATGGGGCTTGAAAACACAATGTAGCATGACATTTGAAATTATTAAATAATATGGTCATCAAAAATATTCATGTTTCTTACCAAAATAATTGTAACAGTAAAATTTTATATTGCAGGTTATTTCTTACAAATTTTCTAAAATTATAATCGTACCATCACTAACATTACCCAAAATCTGAACGCTCCTTGAGTGTCTAGAATGTGATGATGTCCCTATTGGTTACATTGCACTTTGCCATGAATATCTAAAAGGTCACTTCACAAATGTTGAGCCTGATAATTTCTATTACTGACTACTAGACACATTAAAGCAGATTAAGGGTAATCTTGTTATGCAAAATTGACTTATTAGAGCTTTTAACCATGTTATAATTGTTTCCTCTCACCATTTACATTCTCAAAGTTGTATCTGGAGTGATTTGTGGATATTTGAGCAATCTTTAATCGCTTATTTTCAAGACGCTACATTGCCAATCAACCCCCATTTTGACCGTCCCTGGTTTACACTCATTTGTCTGTACTTCCTTTGTTCTCCAGTTTAACTTTCTTAATCAGTGATACGCGTAGGATTCGTCATTTTAGTACAAATGGGAAAAAAAATCAGCTGTCAGGTGCCAACTCTTTGTTGTGATGACGTCGTCAGCTCCCGTTGTCAGAGATGTAGATGAATATTGCAATTTAAAATGTGCAAATTACAACATAATGATACACAGCTGTCATAGATTATATATTATACTATATAGCAGACACAAGCACAATACTTCTTTAACTTCTTGTATTATGACTAAAATCTGTATTTCAGCAATATTCATTTTAGCCGCCCCCATCTGTATTTAATATTATTGGCCTATCGAATGTTGTGATGTCATCTGAGAGTGTGAGGAGAAATCAGTTTTACTACTATTACTAGCACAGATCATAATATTTACTGTACAGGAAGTCGGTATATGTTGTCCTGTTCAACTTTAGAATTTGCTAAACAATAGGCTACATACAGCTGGAACCAGATGTTTACAGACACTAGACTAAGACTAAACTTTTCCTGTCTTAGGTCAATTAGGATGACCAAAATTATTTCTGTTTGCTAAATGCCAGAAAAATGAAAGAAGGATTTTTAAGACAATCTTTTATTACTTTCTTCAAAGTCAGAAGTCGACGGCTGGACATTCCCATGGTGCACCTTCAGGCATCTGGAAATTGCACCCAAGGATGAACCAGACTTGTGCAAGTCCACAGTTCTCTTCCTGATTTCTTGGCTGATCTTTTGACTTTCCCATAATGTAGAAGCAGTGTGTTTCAGGTGAGCCTTCAAATACATCCACAGGTGTGTCTCTAATGAACTCAAATGTTGTCAGTAAGAATAGAGAAGACCAGAAGCTTCAAAAGACATGACATCATCATCTGGTTTTCCCATATTGTTTAAAGTCATAGTAATCTTAGTGTATGTAAACTTCTGACTTTGAAGAAAGTAATGAAACATTGTTTTAAAAATCCTTCTCTCATCATTCTGGCATTTAGCAAATAGAAATAATTTTGGTAATCCTAACTGACCTAAGACAGGAAAAGTTTAGTCTGATTTCATGTCAGACAGCGAGGAAAAAAAGCAAATGTGTCTTTTTAAATAGTGCATGTAAACTTCTGGTATATCTCCAGTTTTCATCACATGTGAAAAACAAACAGAACTACACCATAAAAATCCAAAGTTCAAGTTCGAGCATGAATTTAAACTTTAAACTTTTTTGTGAGTCAAGAGAATATATGTAACTTTTCTGGTGGAGGATGCCATGGAGATTGTTATTGCCTGGAATGTTCCGCAGTATGGCATTGAACTCTCCATGGAGACAAGTAGCCAAGTTACAGGTCAGATCTGGAAAGAGGTGAGCTCCCCACTATAAAATACTTTAATTATCTCAAACACCTGTAATTGGCAGGCAAAAACAATGTCATCTCCATGGCGGCAAGCAAGAGGCACAAACCCCTTCAGAAAAGTTACATACTGCACTTTTAACCTGTAATAAATACATTAAATACAAGCACTGTTCTGTATAATAGGAACTGGTTTTGTCATCTGCTTATTTTATGAAATCGTAAGGAACTCCGCGATTCTCTGTCCTGCCCTACTATATGTGTTACCTGTAGCAAATCACATTTTGTTTGTAGGTAGCTATGACCTAAATAATAATACATGATATAAATTGCAAAACGTACTTGTTGTGAAATTCATAGATCTCGGGCAGGTTTCCAAACAGCACGTCTCTCTTGTTCTCCAGTGATGGGGGGATGAGGTGGCTCAGCTCCGAGTTGTCCAGTTCCGAGTAGTAACCCTGAGCACAAAAACATGGTGAGCTCTTAAACTTACCAAAGTGAAGATGAGTACAGTGAGTTGAAAGAGTATTTTTGTCTAGCGATGCACAGGTACAGATTTTTCAGTTTTTACTTATTTATTGTATTTATTGTATTTTTTTATATTGGTGCAGAGACTGTAAGTAGATAGTTCTTCCCTTTTTAACACAAATAATGGACAAATGACAAAATATATTCAGTTATTAGTATCAGTTAAGTCAAGTCAAATCAACTGTAGTGAATCTGAAGTGTCTACATTGAAGTATGTCTTAGCTAATACAATTTGAATCTGACCATTTGACTATACAAAATAATTTACAACAGCAGTAGCTTTGACTATGCTCAACTTGTATGGGTTGAATGCATATTTTTGCATATTTTCTAACCTTTCAAATGGTGTATTACACAAGTATTTTAGATAAAGTATACTTTTTAATAGATGTTTTGGTTTGGAAAAAATACAGTTAAAGACACTAGGCGAAGATGGGTGAAAATATGAGGTCCTTAAAAGGTTAAGTTGACAGTGTAGAATTATTATGTGCATAGCTGGGATACCCGACTTCATTCTTGTAAATGAGTCAATTTTCCCTGCGCCGCATCCTGTATTTTATCAATTGCCAACACGGAAGTTACAAGCAGCACTAACACAGCACCGGTTATAAGCAGCAATAATGGCCTTGAGGGTTGGCTCCAGTTTCACTTCTACATCTTAAAAAAAGCTGGACATTTAGTGAAGTGAGCATTAAGGCTACGTCAGATGGTCTGTGAAAGCCCATAGTTAGGTCTATTCAAATGCATACTTCCTCCTTATAGTTAGAAAATTACACAAGCTTAGAACTTAGCAATAGTATAAATATAAAACTTCGGCTGCATCATCGATCACCACAGATCACCTACCAACCCGCCTTTTCTGAGGAATAGGCTGTGTTCATGTTCTAGAATTTGATTGTGTCATAATTTCGACTGGAAGGCCGGAGCATATTAATACTTTGCAGTGACATCAGGCTGGGGGTGTTCTGTTTGTACGTCTGTGGTGCAATATTCAGCAGTTACTATGGCGACACAATGCACACGTTATCCAACACTGTCAAAAAAGTTTAAAGTTTAAAATGTACAAAATACAAAATGTATTTAAACATCACATTTTCAGAAGCCTGTGATCAAAATGAGCATTCATGGCCCTGTTTAGGAGTTTGATTTTCAACAAAAAGGCTAACGCTAGCTAGCTTGCGACCGTAATGTAATTTGAAAGGGACATGTTTAACAGCACAAATCATCTCACCTGGTGTAGTTCCGGCTAAATCTGCTCTTTCTGGTCAGATTGTGTTAAAATAAAGCTCAGATTAAAGTATAACGAGTGACGGAACTTCAGACGGAGCAGTGCATACAGTTAGTTTTGTCACACCCCCAGGAAACGTTGATGACATCAGCTGTAAAGTAGCAATATAACTCTGGGATATTTACTGTTTTTGAAAGTATATGTATATGAAAGTATAAATATATATGATCCACAAATGTTGAACGTTATTATTATTTGTTTAGGATTTGCTCCACAAACTTTTCATATTAATATTATGGTTTAAAGTTATATTAATTGAAAACGATTGCGTCTTTGGGGTCGAAAAATCGCACCACTTTCTGAGAAACTTTCACTTTATGTGAAAGAATAAGTTCAGTTCTATCTATCCAAATCAGAGAAGACACTGACCTTTAAGCCAGTTTTTTGTTTAATGTGAATAAGCTCAGTAATTACAGAGATTTCAACGATAAACCAGACCAAAATGTACATTTTGATGAAAAGGCTAATTCTACCATCAAATTTTGACCTGCCCTTCAGCAAAATATTAAACAATAGTGATTATAGAATGTTGTGATGTCACCTCATCACAATCTATCCAGGAGATCAGACAAGAAAACAGAAGAAATGGGGTGGAGCCTTGGTGTGCCTTTACCTCCATGATGCTCTGGACCTCCTCCACATACAGCCTCTCCGTCTCAATCAGCTCCGTCATGATGTGTCTGAAAAACAACATTACGGCGATTAAATATTTATAATTTCAGTGATTTCAAACCGAAAGGATCTGCTCAAACCCTCATAAACCATAACAGCTTTGGACTTCTGCAGGGAGTGGAGTCAGATTTCAATTCAAATTCACTTGTATAGCAGATTTAAAACATCTTCAGCTGACCAAAGTGCTTCACATGATTGTCAACAAAAACACTGCCATTAGATTTGATTGGAAAAGCTTCTAAATGGACCATACGTGAGGCAATATGATGACCACAACATCAAGAGTGGGCTGTGGCAAAGAAAATAATAGTATTGTTTTCTTAGAGCGTAGATTGCAAGGATAGTCCATACATGGGTGTAGTAGTAGTAGTGATATCTGAGAACTTTCACAGATATCCGTATCATCTTATATTGATGATCTAGCTGATTTTTTTATTTTTTTTCCTAAGCGGCACGGACTAAAGAGTAAAAATGGAAATAAAGGAGGGACAATGCGATTTTGGCGCTGCCCCTGGAGCCCTCGACACTTTATCTAAAAATACAAAAGTTCATTTTTTTGCAGTCTGATTCTTGAAAATACTGTGATTTCTGTTCTTGTGACTTACTACGAGTTTAAAGACAAAATCCGTACATTTGTGACATGACGGAGGCCCTACAACTAAATAGTAACTTTGAATCTTTTGGATACGTTTCTGAATTGGTTGACCTTGAAGAACTTAAAGCTTCTGAAGTAGCCCTCGAGTGTAAAAAGATTGGTAAACCCTGTTAGGCTCATAATACGGCTGGAGTTTACACAATCATGCAACAAATTATTTTATATGATAGAAATATACTTTGTTTTGTTATAGTTTTAGTACAGTAGTGTTACAACTTTACATCAATTTGTGGGCTTAGGGTTGTCAGAAAAAAGTATAGAAAATCAGATACTAATCAATACTAAAACTAATATCAAAACTAGACACTCATTGGAGCAAGTATCGATACTCCAAAAAATCACATTAACTGGACAAATTTTTAGCTTTTCTGAACAGTAATATTTTGTGTTTTATCAGACGAATATAAGACCTAATGTTAAAATAAAGAAAGTACTATTATTTGTATATAGACCTGTCACGATAACAAATTCTGAAGCACGATATATCGCTACAGAGAAATATTCAAAATAAACGATAATATTGAAACTACTTTATGCCACTAATTAAGATTTAAATAATGCAAGATAATCCCAGTGAAGCATTTTAAATAGACTGTTTCATTAAACAACATGAGCTTGAGCGAAGTCCTTAGTATCGAAATCGAGTTTGAAATTTTAGTCTTGTGAAAACTCTAGTGGCAAGACAATTTGACAAAGCAGCAAGACAATTAACAGACATCGTACTGGCTCAAAAAATCCTATATATTAGATTGTGTATTGATTTGTGAACACATAGCCTCATATCTCCTCCTGAAAGTGAATACCTCTCTCTGATTGAGTAATTCCAACTGTCACTCACGCCTCATTTACATCAACTCTGTCACATCTCCAGTTTGCTTCCTGTGCATCTGCTGTAACGCTAGAACGCCAAGAATGTGAAAGTGCACGTTTACACCTCGTCTCAGTCCTGTCTGTGCAGGAAAATGCAAATAGTGTTTTTTAACGGTCCTATATTACACAAAATGGACTCTTGTGAGCTTTAAGCCATGTTATAACCCTGTTACCTCATCAAAAACATACCTGGAGTTGTGTTTTTTTACATTCACGCATGTTCGAGTAACCCTTTATTATTAGTCTGTTTACGTCTCCAAACCTCAAAATGATCTGTTCCACCTTGTGATGTAATAAAGTGGTATTTTTCCAACTTAACAGCTACTTTTTACCTTTAGTTCAGTAAAGATGGGCAATTCCAGGGCTGAAATTATCCAAATGATTCTAGTGAAGGTGTGCGGAGTTTAAAAACACAGTGGAGCAATTCCCGTGTTACTGCATGACATCATAAGGTGGAACAAAGTGTTTCCTGTCTGAGAGAAGAACTCTCAGTTTGTATGTTAAACAGTGTTTTGTTCATCTCAGAATAACTGACATTTTTCTAATGCTTACTTCATAAATTAGTATCCAACTCCCAACTCCTAAACTTGACCATTTTCTTAACCCCAACTAAAACATAACCCTTTCCCCAACTTTAATCATATCCCTTTTTCTAAACTTCACCACTTAAAATGAAAAGCCAAATGAGAAGTTAAATACTACTTAAAGTGCATAGGACAAGTTAGACTACTAATTTCTCTAAAACATAGTTAACATCATTGGATTTAAACTTTTACTAAACATTTTGCCTTGTCTTTTTTTTAGTTTTGCAATTTTGGAAGAGTTTATAATTTCACTTCCTGGTTGGACATGAGCAGCAGATATGACGCAGAGGTATGTTACCTAACAACTGTAATGTTAGCAAGAACTAAATTAAAAGCTCTAAACTGCACAATAGTTATGATTGGACAAACAACTATAAATAACAATTTTATTTTGTGAAATCAATGTTTAAACTGTCAGAAAAATGCCTCCCTTGAGTGTATATTGTCTCTGTGTTTTGGATTGGACTGATCGATGACACAGCACAGATAGAAGTATTCTGTTTTAGAGCTCACTGCTACTTCCTGTATTTTACAACTTCTGGTTTTCTACTTTTCTTCACAAACTGCCACTTAACTGATGTACAATTATGATGAGTAATTATCTCAGGTACTGTCCCACCAAACCAAGTCATAATTATAAATATATATGAATTTGTCAAATGCAGTGGTGGAACGTAATGAAGTAAAAGTTGTAAAGTACTGTACTTAAGTAAAACTTTAAGTGGATACTTTTTACTTTTACTACATTTGAGAGCAGGTATCTGTACTTTCTACTCCACTACATTTTGAATAAGACTGAAAAGTAAAGGTATTTTTTATTACTGTTTGAGACCTGATGAAAAGTAGATTTTTTTTTTTTACAAAAATGTACAAACAAAACCAGCCAGAAAAAAAACAAACAATTGATCTATTGTTTCTGTTGAACTAAATTCAGCACGAATCTTTAACAAAATCACTACATTTTAAACTTTATTATAGACCTCAAAATCAGCGCGAAATACTTTAACTTTCTACTGTTTCAGTACATTTTTAAATGGGTACTTCAATACTTTTACTTAAATAGATTTTTTCATGTGATACTTTTACTTTTATACTTGAGTATTTGTTTGCTCCAATATTATTATTATATACTTAAGTAACAAAACTCAGTACTTCTTCCACCACTGGTCAAATGTACTTTAAAGACACACAGGTATTACGCTTTTGTCTGTTATATAGTTTATAATCTAGGACGCCCATGAATTATTATTTGATGTTTTGGTCCATTTTAAATCTCTATATTGATCTGAAATGGACTGCGGAGCTGCTACTTTACAATCCGTCATTTAATGTCATCACACAAAGTCCACCCCCACCTCCCTCCTCCTGTGGATAGCTACAGTTTATGGTAACGAGCAGCAACAGAATCCTTCATGTGTCACTGATTTGCAAAGTCAGTAAGAAGCAGTTGGCGTATATGGAGGGTTGGGAAATTCAGGAAGTAATTCTACAGTATTTCCTTGTGTCTGGTACATTTACAGAAAATGCTCACCCTTTTGTCTTTATTGAGCCTCCATACAGACAAACAGAACGACTAAATGATACTGAACACACATTTTTATGAGCCAATAAAAGCCAGGTAAATGTAGTGGTCTCTCCAGTTTGACTGCCCAGGATCACTACGGCTTTCCACAGTGGATGAGGTACTGGAAGTAACTGCAGGAGTAAAAACACTCAATTGTATAAAGTTTATGGCAGGCAAAAAAAGAGAAAAAACAGATAAGATTACGATTTTCTTTCACTCCATTATTTTATGTATGTATGTACTGGGACTGATTTTTTTAAGCCTTACAAGATATAACAATAAATCCAGAGAAGTCTAGACTTTTACCAGTGACGCAACAATCCAAGCAAAATGGAAATGGAGCGTTTTTGAGTTCTCAGGGAAGGCAAGCGGATTAATGAAACAAGCGTGAATTAAGCAAAATACAGCTCCAGGTGTGTTTTTGGTGAGGGGACAGCGTTTTAACATGGATACAAGCTCAAAAAAATCTATTTTGCATAATATGTGTCCTACAATTAACTATTTCTTTATTATGAATTAGGTGTTATGCTTTATTAAAGTTACCATTTGTAATTAGATTGTCCGACCCATCCTGTTTTTCATGTATCACCGCTCGATGCTCTCTATGTCACTGCAGTGTGATAATGTGCCAGCTTTGGTCTGACAGAAGAAGAGAGCACAGATGAGTCTGAACTAAGGCCCGGTGAGGGGAGGGGGAACAGGTTTCACATCTGCCATCTACTGGTAATAAAAAATAAAATAAACATACAGCTGGCAGCTTTGAAGCTATTAAAGTTGAAGTTATTATAACCTGTAATAGTTCTTTCTACTTCTTTGTGACCTCTTGTGGCTGGAGTGGGCATGTCAACAAAATCCTTCACAAATTACTGATGGCTAAGCTAACCAGCAACAACTACAACTTGTTTAGCAGAAACAACTGCACCAGTGGAAGCAATTGAAATGTTACAGAGAAATGTCTACGCCGCTGTGACGACTAGACCACAAGAGTTAGTGACTAAGAGTAAAAGCATTTCACTTAATGTGATTAAAGATGGGAATGTCTAGCACAAACTGGTTAGTGTCTCCTCATTAAGGAGTGGTGTGGAGCGTCCATGTCACAAATGCGCAACATCTGAATCTGAAAAAGGAGGTCCTCTTTTCTTTGTGCTCTCCACCGCCTCAGTTCTTGTGTGGAGATGTAATTGGGTTAGACAGTTTGGCTACATGCACTGGAAAAACTAGTCTGATTTACATTCAATAGTAGTTTTCACAGTTGAAGTTACACAGTTGAAGAGCATATTTTATGTTAAATTTAAATGGAAAAACTGTTGTGTCCTTAGGCAAGACACTTCACCTACTGTAGCTAACCACCAGCGATATGGCGTGAATGATTAATACACTGTGAAGCGCTGTGGGTGTCTAATGTAATACCAAACCTAAACTATAGCAAGATCCAATTTTAAACACCTGTATCAAAAGGTCAGTGTAGGACAGTTTAAAGGTGCACTATGTACCTTTTCTTGCCTCCATGGAGATGGTATTGCTTTACCAGGATTGTTCCACAGTATGGCATTAAACAGGTCAGGTCTATGGAGAGGCGGCCCCGCTTACAGTAAGAATGCATGTTTTTCTTTTTTTTAGCAATAACTGAATAAATGCATGATATGAACGTTTTATGCAATATAATCCAGGCATGGCAATAAAATCTTAGCAGACTTCCCATGAGAAAAGTTACACAATGCACATTTAATTTAATTTTAGCAAGAAAAAAATATGCCATGTGCATGTCTCACATTCCATCCAAGCCTTATTAGGGAAGAATACAATAACAATTTGTTCCCATAGATGGACTAATCTTCATAAAACAGCATTTTGGTGTTCTTTGCCAAGAAAGAAAGGATGTTATGAAAAATCAAATTTTTGTGACCTTCTACCATGTCATAATATAGTTCCCTCATCAAAAACAGGTTATCTGTGCATGTTTCAATAATTTAGCAATGCTCAGCTCACAAGCCTACGTCACCCGTCCTTCCACACAACAATACTGCATAAATATACAAAAGCATGATACAACAACTTGACAAACCTGTTGCGATGTGCAGTACTTTCATTAGCAAAATGCACGTAGATTGTGTTGTAATCTGAAGGGGGAGTGATTTAGTGCAGGGAGCAAAGGGCGGGTGCACTCAGAACCTCAACACCAAAAGTGAAATTTATATAATACGTTGTTTTTGGTGAATATAGCATTTTCAAAACACTAAAAGGTAACATGGTGATCTAAGTATGTTATGTGTTGGCAGTTAATACTCCATAGAAGTAAAATACTCTCTTTACCTCTATAAAGCAGTAGTCAGACACAAAAAGGATGTAATTTTCTTCCACATGTATTTGCCCCCAAAAACATTCAATCAATTTAAACCTATACAAACAAGTGTAGAAATATATTTTCTCATGGAATGCATTCAGAAGTTTAATTATGGAACAACTAAAGACGTTGGCGGGAACTGCACATATAAAGCGTCCCATAGCTTTTGCCATTGACTTTCTCATAACATGTGTAGAGTAGTGACTCATTCTAAAGGAAAACATGACCAACATGTGGCAGCGCTCACATTTTCCTGGACTCAAAGAGAACAAAAGGTGGGCTATGTGGAGATGGAGAGATGTGAGTTTTTCAGTGTCAGAATATAGAGATGGACAATGCAGTGTTATGAAATATATGTACAGAGAAAATGCAGCCCGCTACTAAATAAAAATGGTACTACAACAACTACCACCACCACTACTACTACCACTACTACTAAAACTACTACTAACCAGGGTGAGTTTATTTCTTTTAAACCAACTAGTCCCTTCTCTTTGTTCTGTGTAAAGGTTAGTGGCTGTGTATTCTACTTTTACTACTACATTTCTTAATACTGGTATTACCTTTACTTCTTTAGTACTTTAGTATGAATTTGTATCTCATCAGACAATGAAAGGAGCCAACCTACTCCTATTACTACTACTATCTACTATTATCTACTACTACTACTACTGCTACTACTTCTACTACTACTACTACGACTACTACGACTACTACTAAAACTACTACTAACCAGGGTGAGTTTACTTTTTTAAACCAACTAGTCCCGTCTCTGTTGTTCTGCGTAAATGTTACTTTTACTACTACCGTTCCTACTACCGGTATTACCTTTACTTAAACTACCACATAACTTCTTTAGTACTTTAGTTGTAGTACTTGAAATTGTATCTCATCAGACAATGAAGGAACCCACCGACAACTATTACTACTATTACCTACTACTACAAGTACAACTATTCGTTTATTTATTTATCTCTGATACAAAAGCAACAACAACTACTGCTATTACTACTACAACCACTACTTTTACCACTACTTCCCATCACTTGTATGAACTCTTAATATAAGTGACAACGGGAGGAGCCAGTCTTACGGCCCTCCTCTCTCCCTCTCTCTCCCGCCTCTGTGGTTAAGGCCTCCCCCTTCCCTTCGGTCTGGTGTATCACTCTCTCACTCTCTCACTCACTGACAGTCACAGCTTAAAGGCACCGGCGCAGCAACAGTTTTTCCCAGCGAACAGCTCCTGTGAACGGCTACTGAAACACAAGAGGGGCAGTGTGACCCAACGTTTTGGAGTAAACATAACAGCATAACGCACACGTGGAAAAGCTAACCGTGCTAATGTAAAGGTAAGTCTCGTTTTAAACTTTAATTTGGGGTAAAAAGGGGCTGGGTTACTACTAAGACTTACTTTCATTCCAAGATATGATTTTCTAAAATGTTGGATTACAACGTTCTGATTTGTCTGGATAAGTTATTTACAAATGTTCATAGCACAAGCACCACAGCATACCACAGTATTACCAAATAAGGAAAATCAGAGGGCTATATATGTAACGCGTTGTTCTAAGTTTAAACTTGCATTGAACCATGGAAAGACCAAATCAGGATTAAAGATGGACCACGGCGCTAGACCAGGACCACCTCTTAACAAACAGTGAAAGTTGATTCTAGGTTGTAGCTGTATAGAAAGTACATTTTATTATTGGGTTATCACTTTTGATACAATAATTTCGCTTGTTAAGTTTAATTTGACAAACTCCAGCTTGTATAAATTAACAAACAGAGTGACGTATGCTGTCTTGTTGCGCCCGAAACATGAAATAAAAACGTATATGTGCCTTTAAACAAGTTAAACTCTTCTCAAGTCTTGTCATTATCTATTCAAGTCAGGATGAAATTATAAATTCAAGCACATTCACGTGTATCCATTAAGCCCAATAAGGGAGTTCACAGACTGAGATGGTTTGGACAGGTAGGGGTCAGGGACAGCGAGTGTATGGACAGAAGGATCGATACTAATTAGATATTCATGATCTGGATTCTGCAGATGTTTTATCATAAAGACTACAAGAATTCCCAATGTGAGATTATTAATTAATTATTATTATTATTAATGTAATTATTATTAAAAATACTTGTTATTTATAAATATTACAGTGTATCTAAAAGTATTCAGTCAACATATCAATCTCAAGGCATAATTGAAATACTTATATGTCCACTCATAAAAAAGAACTGCTCACTAATTGACTACTAAAATAATCATTAGTGGTAGCACTAGCTCCAACACGGCCTTAATGACAAAAAGCCTATCTGGGCAATCACTAACACTGTGCTCTAACAGTAATGTTCACCGCTAAACCCGGATTGCATTATGGGAGCAAAAAGCCATATCATTTCAAAGTAAATTAGCCACTTAGTTGGTGCTTCCATTTGCTTATAGACAACAAAGAAACTATCACTACCAGTGTTTCTCCTGCCATTATACTGGCAGGGCGCCCCGACAACAGCGCGCCCGGCCCTGTCAATCAAATTATGTGGCGCTAATCACCTGTAATCAAAATGAGCGCTCCACTATTCATTAAGAAACTACTGTATATATAGAAATCCACTCAGGATTTTCCTTCATACTTTGCCGACCTAATCCGGTCCGTCATTTAAAGTGATCTGCGCTGTGCCACAGTCGGTTTGGCTCATGCCCGAAACACACTGCACAAGCAAATGAGAGCCACATGCCTTCAGCGGCCGAGCTGCCTCACAGAGAGCGGAGTGATGATGATGAAAGAAAAAAAAGTCTAGAATCAGTGCCAGTCCGAGCCCATCTTCTCTCTGATGTTTAAACGGTGTATGAGTGGCCTGGACTGTTGATCTAGTCCTCAGAAACAATCAATAAAAGCTATATTTTCTATATATTTCTATATATATTTGTAGGAAAAATACGGTCGGAGCGTATTTTGGGTTGACGAGGAGCTTCGGCTGTGACCCAGGGGCCGTGGCTGCGTGGTGCTTTGCCGTGCTGTCTGCACACTCTGATCTGAAAGTTCAAGCCTGCAACTGAGGCGAGCCTGGCACTTTGTGCACAGGGCACTTCGCCGGTTAAAGATGCTCTTGTGCAATGTGTTTCGGGTGTCAACTCAGGAAGTTCTTCTAGCACAGCTTCCACAGCAAACTTGACAGAGAGATACAGAAACTGCCCGAGCTCAGGAGTAAGTTATACTAGAGTTTGTAGATGATAATAAAATGCATATTAATACTTAGTGGCACTTTGTAAGTAGACAATATGCAAGCCAAAGCAGTTTAGATGAAGCTGTTAGCATGATTTATTTGAGACATAAACAGAGCTGTGCATGAGTTAGGCTTGTGGATGGTTAGGCTGTGTAAAGGAGTGAGTGGAGGTCAGGTGGAGGTGCTCCTCCAGTGGGACTTTAGTTTAATTCAGAAGCACACAACAAACAACTATAAGCCCAATTAAAAGGCCCAAATTTCCTCAAATATCTTCATAAGGTGTTTTACAGCCCTTTAAATATTTAAAACAATATTAAATAACATGGAGATTTAAAAATGACAATTAAATAATATTTCCTGTAATGATAAATCTATAGGCAGATATCTTTCTCCTGCAGGCATGGACACGCCACACCCTCTCTGCCAAACCAGTGAAGCTCGGGGAAACACTGACTGTTTCCAATGTAAACAAAATGGCCGCAAACTATAAAGACTGAATGAAATATTTATGTCAAAATACTGCCCAACAATGCAAAAGTTATTGCAATGTCATGTGAATTTTCTGTTCAAATATAATTTTATGGAGGAGCATGTAGTACTGTGGTCATGATACTACAATTTCAAACTTGATTTCTATACTAAGGAATAGACTCAATACTCAATACCGATTCCGATACCACAGTGATAATATAATATTATTTATTTAGAAAACAGAATGTAACTTTCAACATTAAATAATAGTACTTTCTTTTATGGCCTTATATCTGTGTAATCCCTCAGTCGTCCAGTAGGTAGTGGTCCATGTGTCTTATACTTGTTCTGATACTTGCTTAGTATCAAGTAGTTTTAGTATCAATTAGTTTCTGATTTTCAATACTTTCGACAACCCTAATGTAGTCAATTAGGCTCCTATATGTTTTATCTTGTCAATATTTTGTTATATTTTATATATTTTTCTCAATTTATTTCAATAGCCAAACACAGTATTGAGCTTGTTGTTTCCTTAAATACAGAGGGATGCAAACCAGTAACAGCTTAGACTGTCAGTTGAAGAAGCAAAGACACAGATGCTGTTGCTTTGCCGGGAATGTTCCACGGTCAAAAACATACCTGGATTTGTGTTTTGTTCCATTCACACAGGTGTGAGTAATCCTAGACACATTTTGGTCAAATACATGGGGAAAATTTAATGCCAATACAAAAAAAAAATATTCAGTACTAAATTTAGGAAGGAAGCATTAGTCAAACGTCAGCTGTTCTGAAATTAGCAAAACACCGGCATTTCACAAGCAAATCCGATTATAATAACCACTTCTCTAGTATTACAGATAAAGAAGAGAAGTAAGTGAAAACAAAATCTATTACGCTATCAAGTTTTTAAATAAAGTTATGTGAAACTAAACATGGAAGTGATAGCTTTGTCAAAATAAAGGTTATCCTCTTTTTACAGTAGCCTTTTGATAGCTCATTTTGCGGGCTTTGTAAACCCTCTAATGTATTTTTACTCACTCGCTTAATATTAGCAGTTATTTAGCAGTGACACAGGATTCGATTTTTACGATCTTAAAACTTGAAAAACAGATCTAGATCATTTTAAATGGTTTGCAGTGGTCCAAACTTATCCCTCACTTACTTTAACCATTCTGAGCATCGTAATTATTCACCGTGATGAGTTTATAAGGGCAAAACAAACAAAAAAAAAGTTAACAATAACTAGCTAAAAAAATCAGGTCACGAAATCAAGCCCTATAAGAAAAACTGCAGCGGTTACAGTGGTAAAAACAGTACAGTTGTGCAAGTACCACAAGCTTCAGGGAAAAGACAAGCTTAAAGGAGCTGTACCAGATTTTTACTGTCTTAAAAATGTGAAAAACACAATTACGGTAGTTCATTTTCAACGGTTTGCAGTGATCTAAAGTTATTCCTCACTCCAAGCATCCTAATTATTCACCAGAATGAGCTTGTAAGCACTTTTCACAACAGAGAGGAGGGGAGTTTGACGATAAAGCACCAACAACTAGCATGCTAACGCTCACTTCCTGATTATTTGACAATAAAAAGCTTTATAATTGGCTCTGTGCACAACAGCGCCCGGCAGCCTCACTATTAGTGTCACTACTTCCTGTCCAATTTTATTTCTATGAGGTTTTTGCCGAGTCATAGTCATTTGTAAAGATAAGGTGGTGGACAGGAAGCTGCGCGTTAAACATATACAAATAAAATACTTCACTGGAGAACACTTATATATTTAGAAAGGGAGATGTTTGTGACTCAGTGCTAACGCTAACGCAGACAGTACACAGTGGACTTATTTTGACCTCAAGAGCTGCTTATACAATATATCTACAAATACATGGGGAAAAAATCGCATACAGGACCTTTAACATGGCGAGTTTGTGGACCAATCCCTAAATATTGTTCATGTTTAGTTATTTCTTTCAAAAGCAGTGAATTGTCAAAACATTCAAAATTATGAGAAAATAGACATTAACAATTTAAAAATTTTCTATCTTTTGAACGTCCAAAAGTCTTCAAAATGGCGTCTGAAACAATAGCTGAAATAGCTAATGTAACTGAAACTCCCAAATACACCCCTCCCATCTGAAATTATGACACCAAATTTTACGTAGTAAGCATAACCTATTGTCTTAAGCCACTCCAGCATTAGTCAGTGTTTAGCTATGACATGAACATATGAGCCATGGGTCCAGGCATTTGGACCCCATTAAGGCTGATTCACCACATTAACACTGACTATTCACCACATTAAAGTTGACTATTCACCACATTAACGCTGACTATTCACCACATTAAAGTTGACTATTCACCACATTAACGCTGACTATTCACCACATTAAAGTTGACTATTCACCACATTAACGCTGACTATTCACCACATTAAAGTTGACTATTCACCACATTAACGCTGACTATTCACCGCCATTAACTTTACTATTCACCACATTAACGTTGACTATTCAAGTTGTCCATTGACACATTGCATAATAACATATGGCAAAATGCGTTGTGAAAGACAAAATGGGGTTTTGCAGTGCACGTCGAAAATGTCATCATAGCATAATGGCTAAATGAGACAAGAGAATATGATCATTTAAAGGTGCGTTATGTAACTTTTCTACTACTACTTTGCCTAGAATGTTCCACGGTATGGCATAAAAAGAACCGTGAGATTTAGATTTTAAATTCCGTAAACACGGCCTATATGTGTCCCCAGATACAAAGTAGACACGTTCAAATCAAATATAGCTTTCACTTTTAGCTTTTGTAACTCTGATTTTATTCTTAATTACAAAACCATTAAACATAATGGCCAAATTGTTGTTTATAATTTGTTTATAATTTGGTGTTTTGGTTCTCAAGACGATTATCCAATCAGAAAGCAGAATGGGCCTCGCCTGAGTCTCTCCTTTGAGTTGCCAGTTCCAATGATGAAATCCAGTTAAACCTAAGAGCCCTTTTAAACCTAATGCCATACTGTGGAATATTTTAGACAAAGCAGTAACATCTCCGTAGATATATGAAGGCGGCATACTCTCCACCAGTGCAGTTCTATAGTGTTGCTTTAAATGTGCATGTGGCATATTGACAGAGGAGTTGTGATGTGGGCCTTTGCTGACTGTGCTTGTGAAATGTCACACGCAACACATATTTTAACACAAAGGTGGCAGAGGTGTTATCTAAAAATAATCCACATCCTCAAAAAGTCCCCACCAAAAACATGTCACTGGTTTATATGGCCCCTATGAATTCACTCCACATGCAAAAATGCACAATAAAAATAAAAATAAAAAATAAATAAATAAAAATAATAATAATAACAAACAAAATTACATTAAATAAAATAAAGAAAAAAAATATAAAGTATTTGTTTTAGTGATGGCCCCATATGCATTTTTTTCAGCCAGCACATTTTATATCACAGTTTTGGCCAATAACCGAGCGTTTATCGATATTGAGATGTTCAAATCCATGGCCAGCAGGGTTGTCGGCCTTTAGTCGACTAATCGCTCGATTTTATTTAGATTATAAGGATTTATATGGGACAACAGCAGAAAGTTTGTGAGTGACCGAGCTAGCTGAAGATTTGGTTTTCTGCATAAATAGTTGTTTTTGCATGAACTCCCGTGCAGGTCTTGTGAATACAGTTTGGGTCGGATACAAGGTTCAAGCTTCAAGGTCACTTTATTGGTACCAACAGGTAAATTTTGTTTGGCAGCGAGCTCATTCATTCACACACACATATACACATCTTCATCTGGAAAAGTGACAGCAGGCTAAAAGAACTAGAACCCCATTACATAGAGATACATAATAGTTTTGAGAGCTTTTGCCAAGAATTTCTTTAGTTGACTACAGCCCTAATGGATAGATTGTCCATCCCTATTTTTTGCCACAAGTTTAGCCCTACGGTAGTTGAGTTTGATACACCATGGAATTAGCGGTGTCTTTGTCGGTAGCGCTCGCTCTAAAGCCGTGTCATTGTGAGACATTGTGCTGAGCAGACAACAGCTTTCACTTCACAACTAAAGCTAGAGCTGTAAGCAAACACAGTGACACAGGAAGCGGGTTTTGGACAACACGATCTACAGTTGCAAATTTGTAACACGTCGGTTTGAAATTTAAAAGTAAATTTAAAAGCATTTCACATTTTTTCCTATGATTATGTTTTGGGGGTAAACCAGGATTTTGTAAAACCAGCTTGCTACATTTTATTGTTAATCTCTGAGCTAGTAAGTTGATATGAACCCGAACCCATACGACAGGTTTTCATGTTTTTTTCTAATAATGCCTTTGGTGAGATAGTATCTGTGGTTGAGTGAGTTTGCAGAAAAACGTTGAGAAAAAAAGTACAAAACTACAGGAAGTCTCTACCTATGTCGTCAACCACCTGAACACAACTGACTTTATCATCAAAGCATAGCACATTGGTCGTATCTGGCGTAGGAAGTGTATGTAGCCCTGCACTTTTACTGTTTAAAAAAAGAGGTACAACTGAAACTGAAACTGGGTTGCGAGTGGCTTCTTCACATAGATGACACATGCAAGTACAGGCCAAGTAATGATTGGCTGCAGGTGCTGGGGTTTAGGTAATGGTGATTCAGATCAGTGTTTTTAGGTTTAAACCAACTAGATTTCAGCATTGAAACTGGCAACCCAAAAAGAGAGGCTCGTGTGAGGCTCATTCTTCTTTCTGATTGGATAATTGTGTTGAGAACCACAACACCAAATTATAACGTAAATAAATGGGACACAGCGTTTTTTGTAATTCAGAATAAATCAGCATGAGAATTGTTACCAGTAAAAGCTGTATTTGATTTGAACATGTTTACCTCGTAACTGGGGACACAGATGGGTCATTTTTATGGAATTCAAAATCTTGCATCCAGTTCTTTCAACAACTTTTATTACAATATCAACGTAGCTTATTGAACACTTTTTCCAGCAATGGAAAACTGTCCCATTTGACTATTTATCTTATTGGTTAAACAAATAAAGTTCCTCTTTCCTCTACATGTTTGTAACAAGTCCTTTCCTTTTATGGAAATTTACAACAGTAGAAAACTTTTGTGAGTAGCCTAGGCTCTGGTCCAGTGGGAGAGGTTGTTTTTTTGAGCGTGCATCTTGGTCCGAAATCGGTACTGAAGATATTTGCTTTAGTGTTGTAGTACTTTTTTTTATACTACCATTATATCTGTGTAATCCCTCAGTCGTCCAGGTAGGTTCCATAGTGGTCCATGGGCGTGTACTGGTCTATGTCTCTTACACTTGTTCTGATACAGCTCAAGATCATTCTGAAGCTATTCAAGAAATGTTCATTTCTGTCTGATGAATATGGCTTTTTTCTTCCTCAAATGAGTTTCGATATAGTTTTAGTATCAATTAGTATCTGATTTATATATTTTGAACAACCCTAATTTGCTCTGCTTAGGCTATATCAACTGTAATGTCTTCTTCAGGCAGAGAAAAAAACATCATTTCACACATCTCTTGAACTGAAAGCTCGAATTGTGTTTGATTAAATCGTGAAAAGAAAGTTTGGCTGTGGCTTTTGTGTAAATATTGAACCTTTAGTTTGTAATAATCTGTTTCGTTAAGAAGTCAAAAGCTTTCTGATCAACTAGTAGGCTAAGGATTTATTTGTAAACCAGAACCACCAGAAGAACTGCAATTTTCTAATTTTCAAAAAACATCCAGGCATATTTTATGAATAGATTATCATAATGACACTTTTCAACATGCTAGTAACTATAAATTCATTATTGGGCGACAGTAGCTCAGTGGGTAGAGGGTAGGTTCGAATCCCGCTCTTGACATCAACATCATTGGTAAAGTGGTCAGATCCACTGGCAAAGCCCTGATCTCGGTCCTATTGAAAATTTATGGGCAGACCTGACAAGGCATGTGCGAGTAAGGCAGGATACAAACTTGGCTCTGTTTCGCCAGTTCTTTCAGGAGGAATGGGCCACAACTCCTGCCAACTATTGTGAGAAGCTTGTGGAAGGATAAACAAAATGTTTGAACCAAGTCGTACAGTTTAGAATACATACAGGCAATGGTACCAGATACTAATAGAATGTATGAAAACTTCTGACTTTGAAAAGAGTAATACAAAATTGTCTACATAATGCTTCTCTCATTATTCTGGCATTTAGCAAATAGAAATAATTTTGGTAATCCTAATTAACCTAAAACAGGAAAAGTTTAGTCTGATTCCATGTCAGACAGTGAGAAAAAAAAGTATATGTGTCTTTTTATATAGCGTATGTAAACTGCTGGTTTCAGCTGTATGTTTTTCAAGTCAAACCCTGAAAACAATGAAAATACTCAGGCCATTAAGTAGAGGTTAAGAGCTGATTTTATAGATATAAGTAAAAGTAAAGTCTTTTTGTTTGACATGTTGCAAAGCATACTTAGAGAAGCCAGCATAAGGAAGACATTTCAAATCTCAAATGTTTACTTTTTGTGCCTGTTTTTAGCGACTAAACATAACCAGCTCTCAAGACTTGTATCTCATTTCTGAATGTAAAAGTATTATACAGTTGCTGCATATTATACAGTTACTTCTGAATATTTCACTGGCAGTTTTGCATGTTTTAGTTGAATATATTTTGCAGTTTTCAGAAAATTGAAAGCATTCAAATTTCTTGGAAATTATCACGTTTAATTTGTACAAATATTTAGCTTGTTGTAGTCTGACACTAAGCTAACAGCAGGTGACCTAATAGAGCAGCAGGTGACCTCATTTTTTATTTCATTGTTTGCGTTGTTCATATCTTCAGTTTGTATAGTCAAATATACCAAATACAATAACATTATTTCTGAAATCTAAATATTTGTGACGATAATATGCCAAAGAACATAACTTGCAAGATCAACATGGCACACGATTTCTAATGCCCTGTTATTGATTTATTTGTATACACTATGCCAAAGTGTAGTTTTGTTCTCATGGACCAAATTTCACTCCATCCTTATAATTTACAGCAGCAAAAACTTGGCCATCATGTTTTTTGTGTTTAAGAATAAATCCACATTACAATTATTATCAGTGAAAGCTATTTGATTTGAACCTGTCTACCTCGTATCTGGAGACACCAATAGATCATGTTTGTGGAATTTAGAATCAAAATCTTACGTACGGTTCCTTTAAGATTTTTTCTGTCTTTTTCAGGCGTCTGACCATACAAGTTCATAGACTCTCCAACCACCACTTTATTACCAAGATGGACGGGGGACAATGCTAATCCACTTGCAATAATCCCATTCGTGTGCAGTTTTTTTCACTATGAGGGACCTACCATTCTTGTCCATCCCCTACACCACACCTGTATTATTTAAGAGACGAACAGAAGCTGGACTTGACAATTTTATTGATTATTGTTCATATTTGTTTCCGTCATGTATATAAATCTTCGACGCCTTCATAAACTCCAGATCGCTCGCTTGCTGACCACTGGTTTGGTTGTCTGTGTTGTCATGCTCTACTGGGAGGAGTTGGACTATCACGTCGTAAGCCATGTCCGCTCCTATTCTTACCGCTACCTGGTCAACAGTTACAACTTCCTCAACTCTTCAAACACGCTCAATGCGGATGGTCGGAGATTTGGAAATTTCATAGATCGGCCTTTGCATCCGTACATTATAAACCAACTGGAAAAATGTAGCGGCAGCGATGATATCCTATTGCTTTTGTTCGTGAAATCACCTCCACAGAATGTCAATCAGCGGCGTGACATCAGGGAAACTTGGGGCAACAACGACAATATTCAAAGGAAATTGAATGCAAATGTAAAAATTTTGTTTGTTCTCGGAGTGCATCCGAATATATGGCAAAGAATGAGGAGCCAAAAGCAAATTGAAAATGAAAATCGGATTTACAAAGACATCATTCAACAGAACTTTACGGATACATTTCGTAACTTAACCACCAAGTTGATCATGCAGTTCCATTGGGCGGCCAAGCACTGCCCAAAAGCCAAGTTTGTCATGTCCGCCGATGACGATATTTTCGTCCACATGCCGAATATGGTCCGGTATTTAAGGAAGTTGGAGCAAAAGCGGGTGACAAACTTCTGGGTGGGGCATGTACACAGGGGTGCTCCTCCAGTCAGACGCAAGGAAAGCAAATATCACGTCCCGGTGGAGTTGTATCCCTGGCCCTCGTATCCAGACTACACAGCCGGGGCGGGTTACGTAGTTTCTGGAGATGTTGCGTCAAAAATTCACCAAGTTTCACTGATCTTAAACTCTTCCATGTACATCGACGACGTTTTCATGGGGATGTGCGCACAAATTATCGGGGTTACCCCCCAGGATTACGTGTACTTTTCGGGTGAGGCTACTACGAGGTATCACCCGTGCATTTACGCGAATATGATCACTTCGCATGGACACGCAGATGATGTGAGGGTGCTATGGAAAGAGGCAACGGATCCGAAAGTAGATAACATGTCCGAAGGTTTTCTAACAAACTTGTACTGTACGGCTGTGAAGGTAGCGCTGCTGTGTGTACCACATTTCCAAAATACATACGGTTGCATGGGGGCATTTACATATACATAAGAAGCAAGGGGGTTAGCGAACGTGTCATGTGGTGTCCTCTGACCTTTCAGTGTTGTGTAAATATAACATGTAAGTTTTGGAATAAAATGAAGATGATATTTAAGCAGACTGTTTGTTTTTTACTGGTTGGAAATTACGTTTTGCAGCAACAAGGGAAAAATTGAACCATTTTAGAACAAAAATGTAGTTGTACATTTTGTATCAGATCAAAATCAAATCTTCAGTGTAAAACTGTAGTATTTATTTTTTGAAAACGGTTCATTTGGCTCAAAGTTTCAATTTGATTCTCACCTTAATAGGAATGATTTATTCTGATTGCCTCTTGTCATTGGTCCTGTATTGTGCATCAGACCAGCCAATTTCAGAGTATATTTTTAGAGATCTACTTTACACTTTACAGTTAGCAAGGGCACATTATATTGCCTAAAACAATTATTATTTGTTTATTTGGTGGTGCACATTAGTAATGCTAGGGTTCGGATGGGTCACATAACTCAATGAGAAGAAGTAAAATGGGTGCGGGTGGGTCGGGTCAGCACAATAAGCCTCACCTGAAGCATATTCTGTAGCTCTGATTAAGAAACAAGGGAACTTTATTCTTTATGCAATTAATGCCAAATGAAAAAAGTGAGAGAAGAGAAAAAAGGGCATGGTGTCCTGTGCGCACGGAGTAGACACTTTATCAGTACAGTTTTATAGCTACACATTGGAACTACACAAACGACGCTCCAGTGTGAACGAGGTAAGTTACGGATCATACAGGCCAACGGTGCAAAGACAAAGCTCCTCACCTGGACGAAGGCGTCCAGAGCTCACGCCGTGTCAGGTATGCTCCTCGCTCCTGCATGATCCAGGCTGCTTTAGTTCCAAACTGTCCTAAAGCTTCTATCTACAGTATATCCTGTGAGTGCATAAGCCGTTTTAAATGGGTCCTAAATAGTGCATTTGAATGTACACAGTAAAACGAAGTGTGATTTTCACCACATTAACCATACAAAACCATGCAACACGAAAAAAGGCATGACGAAAAAAGACACGACACCAGCTGCAGTGGCACACAACACATTAGCTTTAATGTGCGTGGGTTATGGTCGGGTTCAAACATTTTAACCCCTTTCTTTGGGTCGGGTGGGTCGGCTTGGGTTTTAACTAAGGCAGGTCAGAAAAAAAGCCAACTCACGCTTTACTAATGCACAATCATGATGTGCATGTGTTGTCCAGCATTTGCTCTCATAAACACACTTTCATTCATACATCAGTGTGCAAGGACACCGGATTGAAGATGAGTGAAGTGTCTTGCCCAAGGATACAAGGGCAGTACACACTAGACTAAAGCCACAGCTGCCCCAATGTGGCACATGGTAGTGGTCTCCCATTCAAGTACTAACCAGGCCTAACCCTGCTTAGCTTCGGAGATCAGACGAGATTGGGCTTTCTCTTAATTAAATGACATGAACTTGAGATGCCTGTGTGAAAGTTATCTGTCTTGCATTTACTTAACTGTAGGTGTTTATTGCAAAAAAACAAAAAACAAAAAACAAACATGCAATCTGAGCGAGACTGATCTCTCCATAGATCTGACCTGTAACTTGGGCAGTATTGTAACATAGACTGACCAATATAATAGTCCAAAAAAGGTTAAATTACTGCACTGATCCTTCATAGATATAGTGAATCTAGGTGTTTATATTCCCAAACCTGCTCTTCCAAGGTTAAATGCTTTGTTGGGATGTGGCGTGGTCACATAACTGTAACAAGTGCTATATTACTGGTATTTTCTAATGAACTCCTCAAAATAACTTATTGTAATAGACCTTCGGAAATGATAGCCTTTATTATATGGCAAAAAAATCATCAAATTATTTTACCCTTGTTAAAATGACACAATCCCCTCTGTTTATCTCTACTAACAGATGCCTCACACTCATCATATATTTCATCTGCTCAGCACATAACATTCATTTTGACGTCAGATAGGCAGTAAATATTGTGGAACTGATGACAGGATAACTGAGCCAGTCACTGTAGAGTCATAAAAGCCGTTTTTTAACTGACGTACCAAAAGCAAATATTAGCATTAGGAGGTTTATTTGAGGAGCAAACTATGAGCCTAAATGGGTGGGATAATACTACAGTAGGATTCATTAATATATTAACAGAGTACACGTAGAGTAGATTAATTTTTGTTATAGGTTTAAAGGTCTTATATTCTGCAAAATTGACTCTCTGGAGCGTTCAGCCATGTTATAATGTCGTAACGTTTCAGCACTACAGAATGTTCTATGTTGTCATCTGAAACCCAGCAATTCAATGGACAGCGCTTTCAAAGAACCCCAGCCTAAATACCCCCCAGGTGTTTGACCTTTGACCTCACCTGCGTCGGTTAGACAGACTCTCCTCCGTCTCATTGGTCAGGACCAGTTGAGTGGATCCGCCCTGGCTGCCCTCGTGCATCACCTCAATCTACCATACACAGAAAAGAGAAGGGAAGACAGGTTAAATGGATTTTACAAGGGACTGGGGAAAAATATTGAATTGCAATTTTTCTGTCAAGCTCTGCGATTAGATTTGTGATTAATGTTTGAATAATAGGACTCTGTTCAAAGTTCGTTTTAAACATGTCAAAAAGAAGTGACAAAAAAACTGAAATATGAACTGACAACCTAGTGCAAGAATCACTTTTCAGAACATGTTTTTACAGATCTAAACTACTGGGTTAGCAGTTTTTATGCAGAATAAAACAGGATATTTATTCAAACTGCGATTTCAATTTTACTATTACAGTTGCAGATGATGCTGTTGTGTTGCCTAGAGTGTTACACAATCTGGCATTAAATTTATCTATCGCCATGGAGACGAGCAGGTGACATCACCTGACAGATCAAGCTAAAGGTCAGATCTGTGAAGAGAAGAACCCACTCACAGTTCAATACAGTACAATATAATTCCAATATATTTTTTACTGCCAAACTGTGGAACATTCCAGGCCAGGCAATAACATCTCCATAGACAACAAGAAAAGTTTCATCGTGCACCTGTCCACAGACATTTGGACAACCAAGGCTGATACCCTTATCAGTCCCTGGCGTAGTCCTGGTTCTAGTTTAAACCTGGTTAGGTCTGGTCTTTTCCTGTTTTGGACCTGGTATTGGTCCAGATTGTCAACCCCTGAGGGTTATACCAGTAGGATATTTTAAAAATATTTACACACCACAACACTAAATGTATAAGTACAAATGTGAGGCCAGTTTAATTAGACGGCAGATGGTTGCGTGCATAGTATAGGCATGATCATCTATTTATTTGCATAATGGAAAAATGAAAAAAATGGACCTTGGACTTCCTTTATCTGGACAGGGATTTTATTGCTCTGGGAACCATGGTGATGAGCCATTTTTTTCTGCATATCTGTCTGCCATAGGTTAATATGTAATAAGACGACACTATAAACCTGTGTGGCTTAAGAAGAATCTGTTTGTGCTGTTCATTCAGTGATGTTTGCTGATCTGTTTGCTGATCTGTCCGTGTCCATTAACAGGCTGTTGGACTGATGCCAGCTATTACTATTACTACTACTATTTATAGTGTAAAAAAGTCAAAATAAACGTAATCTCTAACCGTAATTTAAGTAAAAATGCAGGTAGTAATGACACCAGTGAACTTTTCAAGAAATTGTACCTCCGACTTAAAGAGGTGGTACTATGCAAAATCCTGAGAGTAATTTTTATTCGGAAATGTTACGCAGTGGGGCTTTAAATGTAATAGTTGTAACACTGTACCCGCATCTCAACTGTGTCATATACTGAGGACACATTATATTATAGAGAGCCCTTTTAGGTTATTGCAAACTGGATTTAATTATAAGATCTGGCAACCCAAAGTGAGGAGCTCGTTCTGCTTTCGGACTGAATACTTTCCTTGAAAAAACATATATACCACTTTTAAAGGCGCTATACCTTATCTTTACATGAAAAAAACCAGAACTAGTTCATTTTAAACGGTTTGCAGTGGTCCAAAGTTATTCCTCACTTATGCATTCTGAACATCCCAATTATTCACCGTGATGAGTTTATAAGCGCTTTTCACAACTGTCAGAGACCAGAGCGGCCTTTTGCTTCCACAGTAATGTTAACAACAAATAGCATGCTAACCGCACACTACCTGATTATTTTTATAAAGCGCTTTATAATTAGATGCAGGCAGTGCACAGCAGGCTTGTGTTGACCCTAAGAGCTGCTTATATAATATATCTCTACTGGGGCAAGACAAATTTAGCTCAAATACATGGGGGAAAAAAAACGGGCACAGGGCCTTAAAGAGTAGTTCTTGTGTGTTTGAAATTATTTATGTTTATTTTGTCATGGGCGCTGTACCTTGTTGCCTTAAACAAACACAGAATGCTTTGGTTTTGAAGTGACTGTGTAGTTTAAGTGAGAATAGAAACCTGACACAGTGAAAGGTGAGAGGGCTGCTCTGCTCTTTTGTCCTGGGACAGTGAAATATGAGCCCGTGCTGTCATCCTATGGAGCTCACAAACTGTCTAGCACATAATAGTATCACTGCTCATGTTCAAAGGTAGGCCTAGTATATGTAAGGTGAATCTTAATATTTTATAAGTATTACCTATGTGTGCCATGAGATATAAAGTAAAGTAAAGATCTTGAGTTTAAATATTGATGTATTAGGTTTAGGTTAGGTTTTATTTATTATTATTTCCAATTACAAAAAAAAACCCAACTAAAAACATAATGCTAAAGTTTTTTCCAATTTTTGGTTTGGTTCTCAAGATCGTTATACAATCAGAAAGTAGAATGAGCTCCTTACTTTTGGGGCTGCCAGATACTAAGTTATGTACTAAAAAAATGTTGGGACCTAAGTGACTAGTTCTCAACATATCAAAGTTTGGAACCACTGGAGTAAGGAAACTCACGTGTTCAATAATGTTAAAATAAGCTGCCCCCTACTGGGTCCAAGCGTTACCTCCATCAATATTAAGGCTTTTCTAAGCAGTATACGAAAAAGAAGTTGTAAATCTATTGTGCACTCCTATCATTGTGTCTGGAATTACAACCACCACTACTAAAACTTTTACTACTGCTGTTCAATGTGTGACACAAAGCACATGATTTGATTAATAAGACATCTCTACAGGCCCGGGTTTACAGAGGTGCAAAAGAGTTCACTGCAACCTCACTTAAAAGTGTTTGCACCCTCATTGGAGGCAGGTAAAATAATGACGTTTAATGGAAAAGCACCCTTTAAAAATCAGATGCATCCTCAGTCAGTTTGGTCAGCACCCGGGCCTGCATCTCTATTAATACTACTACTTGTATATACTCTACTAACCATCTCTAATTCATGAATTAGTGAATGTTTTAGGTCTATTTCTTCATGATAATTTATAGATTTTTTCCCTAGTTGACAAATTGATTAAGGCATAAACCTAAACTTGTAATATAAAGGAACCAGTTTGCTGTAACACACCCGTCTATGAGCAAGTCTGTAAACATAGAACAGAATATGTACCTTGATGCCTCCTTTGGCGGCTTTGCGTATGTTCTTCTTCTTGTTGGGATCATTGTCTACTGGGGGTTTGCCATTATTGGAGTTATCAGACAAACGGCGGGCAAGAGCTGCAATAAAAACAAAAGATTTATACTAAAAACAAAAGATTTACACTACCAGTCACAAGTTTGGACACACTTTTTCATGTGTTTTTCTTCTTTATTTACATTGTAGATTCTCACTGAAAGCATCAAAACTATGAATGGACACACATGGAATGTAGTAAACAAAAAAATTAACTCAAAATAACTCAAACCTTGTTTTAGATTTAAGAAATGTAAAAATAGCCACTCTTTGCTTTGAACCCTGGTTTGTACTTTTGGCCTGACAAGGCACAGCTGTGAAATGAAACCAGTTCAGGTGACTTCATCAGGAAACAAGGTCAAGGGTTTGCTGCACTGTCAACAAAGGGTGGCTACTTTGAGGATTTCAATATAAAATATTAAATATATTGAGTTATTTAGCTACAGTTATTTCAATTTTTTTCTTTGCAACATATTTCCATAAATCCTGCTTCATATATCTGATGTCTTCCATATGTATATTGCAATGTAGAAAGTAGTAAACATAAAGGAAAAAAAACATTGAATGACAGGGCGTGTCCAAACTTTTGACCAGTAGTGTACATACATTTTATTTTAAGGACCACATATTAATGGATAACTAGCAGCACGTACTTAATTAGATGCTTGTTATTATAAATTCTGATCTTTTTATGGCCATACAAGTATTTAGCATTAAACAAATCTTCATTACTGTTCATTTGCATTTAGCATTGGATGATATTATACATACACTATGATCTTAATAATCAAATTGCTTTATAATAAAAGAAAAATTCAATTCTGTCAACTGGACAAAAAGTTTTTGAGTGTAGACATTTCGCCGCTCACCAGACCGTTTCTTCAGTTCTGGTCAGAACACTGCCCTATATCTGTCTGAAGAGAGGAGCTAACTACACTCAAACTAACACACCTGTTTGTTTACAGTTTGTGTTTGTTGGACTATTGAACTTCACTAAGTGTGAACTGTGCCCCTAATGGCTGCTCTCACACCTATTAGCATGCTGGCTAGCACAATTGTTTTCCTTGTCTTGATTTAGTCTGAAAATGGAGTTATAAATAGGAGATAAATGATGTCCAAAGCCCCTATTCCTGTTCAAATATGGACTTTACTTTTTGTCGAGTTGACAGAATTGAATTTTTCTTTTACTATGGATCATACCTTAACGGCTGAGGGATTACACAGACAAAATGCTTCATAATACGATTGGTATGTGGTCCCAAAACTAAAGTGTTAACAATATTATTATAGACATGTTAATTTGACTGTATCTTTAAAGAATAACTAAACCTACACTGAAATTGGTTGTGCAAATTAACACAATAGATATATAGTAACACACACTGCACAATATTTTTACATACTTCATCATGAATGTTATTTTATTCACTTATGTGTACTATGAATGCGTGTGTATTTTTTCCATAAAAGGAGTGAGTTGCACATACGCTGCTGCACCCCAGTGCTGCGCGTGTTCCTGAGGGAGGGTCTCTTGGGGGAGGACTCTGGTCTGGGGGCTACGGGCTGCACTGGTCTGGTCTGTTTGGCAGATAGTCTCTTCAAACTCACGTTCCTCTTCTCAAACATCTCCTGCACGTCCTCCAGGCGCTTCAGAGCCTTCAGCACACCGGCCTATAGGGGGCGCAAATAGAAGTTAAACACAGCACAGAAAAATTGTCCTGTAGTGCTTTTCTAGGCACATGTATTTGTTTTGTCTAGGTTTTAACCCAGTTTAGTCCTGTTGTACACTTGGTTTAGTCCTCGTCTTGTCCATCTTAATTCCAGATTCAGTTTCAGTTTAGGGTGTGTTCACACTTACACATAGACCACATCAAAACTGGGACTAAACTGTGATTAATTGTAGACTAGACCAGGACTAGAACAGGACCAAACCAGATCTACCATCTGGACTAAACTGGGCTCAAACCAGGATCCAACAGAGACAAGTTTCTTTATAATTTGCTTCATTTTTTGTTTACTTCTAGGTACTACTTCTAAATAAAGTGATTTAAAATCAGCACAGTAAAAATATTTCTCTTCAATACCACATTATAATGCCCAAGACAACACTAAAGGACTTTACTGGCACAATCCAGTGGTCTCTCTCTCCACAGTCACACAAACACAGTCTTTTCAGTTTGTATCACACCTTGAGCTCCTCGGACAGCACCAGCTCATTCTGGTTGTGAAGGTTCCTCAGTTCTGTCAGTTGGTTCTTCTGGGCTGAATCCAGAAAGTTCTCGATGTCACTGAGCGCAGACTCTGCTCCCTCCTGAGACTGGCACTTGTCCACAGCCTGAGAGGCCAGCAGATAGATCCCCGACTCACACCACTGGTTCACCTGGACAACAACAACAAACAGCATGGTACATTTGGGGTTTTAGGTTAAGGTTAGTTAACAGCTAATTAAGGTTAAGGTTTACTTCATTGAGTACTTGACCCATCCTTCAGTGCCACTGGGGTAACCTGTTAGGAGCAATGCATCCCAGCTCCAGATCTTGGTCACACGTGGTCACATTTTATATAGCGCTTTTCTACCTTCTAGGCACTCAAAGCACTTTACATCAAGGAACCAAGCACCCATTCAGACACACATGGGTTGAGAAGTGAACTAAGGAAGTTCTTGTCCAAGGACACAAAGACCTGACCTCTCAACCAATGATGTTTATGAGTGGGATCTGAACCACCAACCTTCGGATCAGTGGACAAATGCTCTACCAACCTTAGCTGGAGGATTTGACCTATTGGCATGTTTTGGGTTGGTGGGGGAAACTGGAGTGTCCAAACAAACCCAGACACAGGGAGATACATGCAAACTCCACACAGAAAGGCTCTAATGCAAAACTGATTTTAGTGATAACAATTGCTGGTTTCCATTTTATGTTTTGGTTCTTGAAACATTTATCTAATTAGAAAGCAGAGTGAGATCAGTTTTTGTTATCAAATGATCCTATAACTAAAACCAGCAGCAGAAGGGCTCTCTACGATTTAACGTGTCTTCAGTACATGACGGCAAATAGTATCCCAGCTTCAGTTGTGATGTGTAAAATAAAATGTAATTAAAATGGTATAAACTAAATTCCCATAATAATAAGGGCACTGACCTTATCTATGCCCTGCAGTATCTGGAGGGACTTGGTGAGCACTCCATGCTTCCTCTGGTTCTCGTTGCTGAAGTCGTCGCAGACCCTCCTGAGCTCCACACACTTGGGCCTGATGGAGTCCACGGCGTAGTGGTCGCTTTGGATCAGCTGGTCTCCATGTTGCGCGTGGAGCTGAGCCTTCTCCAGAGACTCCTGGGAAGGAGAAGGTTATGGTCAGGGTCAAGTTTATTGTAAAAGAATTACATAGTTTGAGTCTGTTGTGGAAAAAAAGATTTAGGGGGATTTGAAATGCCAACCGATACTGTTACAATTAGTTTAATTTTTTGTCACATGAGGTTTTAAAGGGATGTACGTAATAGTATATCTACCTGGGTTAAAATGGGTTACTTATGATGAATAAATTATGCCCCACGGAAGTAAATTTTTTACTCATTCAGGTATAAAAATACTCAAAACAGAATCCAGGTGACCTCAATATTGTTTTTAATTAAGTATGGTAGATCATTTTACTTGACAAGACAAATCTATTCCAATAAACAATGTTTTTAATGCAAGTAACTTGTCTAGATATTACTTGTTATTCACATGTCTTTGTCATAGCTGATGAAGTATTATAAACTTTTGTTTAGTACAATGATGTAACCTATTCTGACTTGTAGATTAGGGACTATAGACAGCAATATTATCTTAAAAAATATTAAAATTGGCAAAGTGTGAAGGCCAATAGACTGTGTATAATTGTGAATATAAAAATACAAATAAAATCAAATCCTTTACACTTTCCACAATGTGTTTTACATTGTCAGATAGATTCTTGGTGACACAGCTGCAGTGTATCTCTTGTGTGTGACTGACCTGAGCCTTCTCCTCCAGAGCCTTGAGCTCCTTGAGCAGCTGCTCCACTCGGGCCACACAGTCCCCAGTGTCCGGCAGCTCCCCCAGGCTCAGCAGAAGACTGTCTAGAGACACCTTCACCTGTAAGAGGAGAGCAGGGTTTAAAACAGCACTAATAACAAGTGTATGGCCCCACTCAATGACAGGAAGGTATATAGCAGTGTTCATTTCGTTGACTAAAATGTACTGTCACAGTTTTGTCAATGTTTTGCCTACTAAAACTAAAAAGAAAGAAACAAATAGTACTCCTAATGACTAAAACTTATTACTAAATTTGTAAACAATTTCATATGCTAAAGCTATGACAAAAAGTGGATATTTTCATCGACTAAAAGTACTGATAAATTCACTTTTCAATTCCAGACCATAAACAAACTCAGTGTCCAAGAACACTGTATATGTCCCATGAAATAGTACCATATAGTTTATCATAGTTGAAATTAACACTACATTTTCACCAGTTAAAACTAGATTAAAAGCCAAGGTTTTTTTTTACTAAATTTGGACTAAAACTAAAAATCATGAGACTAAATTTGTCTAAATGTCTTGTCAAAATGACCACTGGTACATGATAAGTTGAGTGGTACCTCTCTGAAGTCCTGCTCAAAGTGCCGGAGCTGCAGACATTGCTCCAGTTTCAGATGATGTTTGCACCAAAACTGTTCAAAGGCATTCTCCGTCTCATCCAACTGAGCCAGCAGTCTGCGACAACCAAACCACAACTCAGTCACACATATGAGGAGTGGTGGACAATATGGAAATTGTTGTTTAGAAGATATGGACAACTGAAATATTAAATTAAAAAAAAGTAATATTGCAATTACAGTTGGATTGTAAAATATTATCTGAAGAATCAATATAAATACTTTTTCCATCTAGACAAGAGTGATTTATTGTATTCCGCAACATATCTGTCTCCATGGAGACAGGTAAGGGCAATACTGTGGAACATTCCAGGCAAACATCTTTATGGAGATAAACAGGTGGTATACCCTCCACTAAAAAAGTTACATAGTGCACCTTTAAAGTCACCATCTGTAATTAGACTGGCTGACCTGTCCTTATTGTCTCACATGTCACCACTAGATACTACCTACATTACTTCTGACTGATACTGTGCCAGCTTTGGCCTGACAGAAGAAGAACAACTTATGGATGGTAACTTTAAGTCAATACCTCTTTATTAAATATAGTATACAAAAAAGTCATGACCACTTTATGCTTTTTATTTTTGCTTTATTGTTGAAATGCTAATGGGGTGGGGTGGTGGAGGTCTATGTGGAGCGTGAAAAGAGCCTCCTGTACCACTTGTTCTTTTTCTTCTGCTCCAGGAGTTGAAGCTTCTCTGAAAGCTGTATGTTAGTCTCACGCTGTGCTCTTAGCTCCTCCAAAAGAACGTTCATGTCCTCCTCCAGAGCTGTGGATCTCTCAGCTTCTTCACCTCTCATCTGGTCCAAAACACGGACCTTCTCCACCAGTGCAACATTCTCTTTTTTCAAAGCACACATCTCCACCTCCCACACAGTGGACCTCTGGATTTCTTCAGTCTTCATCTGGTCCATCATCGCCTCCAGATCTGCAGCTTTGTTTTCCAGTGCTCTTGTCTCCTGCACCTTCTGCTCCACCTTCTCCGTGGAGGCTTGTAACTGGGAGTCCATCTCCTGCATGACCTCCTTGAGATCTCTGATGGATTCCTTCAGAGTAGATTTTTCCATCTCCCATTCCATATTTTGGCAGGCCTCTTGTGCAGTCATTTGCTGAATTTCAAACTTCAATTGGGCAACTTGCTGCGTTAAGGCTTGCTCATTTTCATCCTTCAGTCTCATTTGACCTTCCAGGTTCTCTGATATCTCCACCAAACCAAGCGTCTCTTGTTTAATCTTTTGCAGCTCCTCATGATGGAACCGTCTTAGGTCTTCCATCTCTTGTAGGAGTTGCTGCTTTTCACGCTCAGATTCTTGCAGAGACACTTCAAGCTTGTCGATGATTTGAGGGCTTTGAGAGAACTCGTCCCTCTCGCGGACAACCTGGTCATATGCTAGTTTAGTCTTCTCGATGACCACACTGAAGGCGTTTCTCTCTGCCGCTTGGACTTCTTTCACCTTCTCCAGATCTTTCTCGAGAGCGGCCACCTTAAGGTTCAGAACATCTCGCTCATCCTCCACGGATTTGCGTAGTTGTATTTCAGTGGAGACCTCTCTTTTCAGTGCACTATTCTCAGCTTCCAACTTCTTCAACTGGATCTTGTAGTAGTCCATGTCCTTATCTGGAGAGGCTGAGGGCACTGGAAACCCTCTTTTGAGGCTGTATTCTCTACTGTACCAGTGGTACTTGTCATTACTTTTGACAAATACATTGGTTTCCTCCTTTCTGGCGTTTTCAGCCTTCACTGGATGGGTTTTTCTGGTAGCTTTCGACATTTTGCTTCTACTCTCTCTGTCTGTGGCGATTTCTCTCAAGTGTCTCGGTTAAATGACCGTTGGAAAGGTCTGTGCTTAACTAGTAACGCCAGAATAGGCTGCATTCTAGAAATACGTGCGTACATTTACATCGTAAATTGGAACTGATCTTGGAACCTAATTGTTTGAAAAACGGAATGGGGTTGCTAGGCGACGGCTTGGTGTGATGGCTGTGTGCTCTGTGCTTGGCTGAAATATTTTGACAATTTTCAGTTCAACATATTTTGTTATGAATGTATATATGTAAAAAAATAATAAAAAATGGTGTGAAATTGAAAACTTTTTAAAATCTTTATGTGGTGTGGGAATCAAACTTTGGAAAAGGGATTTTTTTTTACAAAAAACCTATATATATTTTACATTTTCTCATTTTATATGAAAAATATTTTCTTCATTGTTGTAAGTGGATACCAACCGCAATGTCTTTCAATTCAACTGCAATCTAAAATATTATTTTAAATCAATAGAAAACATTCTGAATAAACTAATTACATGTTATCAATTTATAAAGAACTAAAATTATCACTCTGAATCATTTAATTACCCCTATTTCATTACACACACACACGCACGCACACACACACACACACACACACACACACACACGCACATAGACACACACATATATATGTCTATAATAATTTGTATACTTGTTTATAATAACTTGTTGCGTATACTCTTGTATGTATACATTTGAAATGCTATTCAATAAATTTAATGAAAAATAAATAAAACAAAACTGTGGAACTTTAGTAAAAGAAAAATTCAGTTCTGTCAACCTGGTGGACACGGCCTTATATCTGTCTGAAGGGAGGAACTAACTACACTGAAACACACCTGTGTGTAAACAGGTTCTGTTTGGTGGCTAGTTGGCTAGTTTCTTTTTCTATGGATCATACCTGACTAGGGATTACACAGACAAACTGCGGAACTGTTACCATGGTGACACAATACATACATTAAGAAACACAGCCAGATAAGTTGTAGGTGGACATAAAACTAAATACAGTATAGATATAAGATATAAACAGGAGCCTGTGATCAATGGTCATGGTCTTGTTTGCTTTTTTAAATAACCATATGTCCATTTAAAATATCTTTCATGTACTTTTTGGCAATTTTCTGAAATGATCTTCTTGATTTCCATTACAAAATGATTTTTTCAATAAATTCAACAAACAAGCTTCTTTTGTCTGGCTCATCACAAGTTATCTGATTTTTTTTTTCTTTTTTTGAACAGTGCACTATATAACTTTTCTAGTAGAGGGTATGCAACCTGATTTTCTCCATGATGAGGTTATTGCTTTGCCCAAAATGTTCCACAGCATGGCATTAAACCCATCTCCACGGAGACGAGTAGGTGACACCACCAGGCACCTAGAAAACAGCTCAGATCTGTGGAGAGGTGACCCTGCTCACAGTAAGAACGCATTTTTTTCAGGATTGGCAATAAAAACTCCTGTAATTGAAAAAATGTAAGATAGATACGTAAATGCCATACTGTGAAACCTTTAAAGCAATTATATCACCATGGAGAAAAGGAGGTGGCAGACCCTTCATAACAAAAGTTACAGTTAAGCTTTCAAAAAAAAAGTTGTACTTGCTGTCTTACTTAATATGTTTCAAACTCAATCATAGTTTCTTTCCTATTAAAATTGTATAAAATGTATTCTTTTATGACTGTGGTAATGTGTTACCTCTCCACGGTCGTCTGGTTCTCCATCTCGTCTGGGTTGAGTTTGCGGCACTCGGACTTCCCGGCTTGTTCTTTTATACACCCCAACAGTGTGGTGCCTTGCTTCAGAGCCAACTTCAGCTCATCCTGGAAAACACACAGGAAATGTCTGGTTACTACAAAATGAAAGCACTAGAAAATACAGTAAAGTAAGGCCCCGGGGTAGACCCAGGACACGCTGGAGGGACTATGTCTCTCGCCTTGGGGTCCCACTGGAGGAGCTGGAGGAAGTGTCTGGGGTGAGGGAAGTCTGGGAATCCCCTAAGTGCGATAAGTACCTAACTGGCTAATTAATGGTAGCTTTCCATTGTCGAATTTAGTCTCAGAAGTCCAAACAAAACAAAAAGTCGTTACCACATGTGTCAGTATTACCTCTAACATAGTATAATTTGGTGTATTCTTAATGTTTTTATTTGTATTTTCTTTAACTTCATTGCTCTTCTATATATACGTTTGAACTTCTGTGAATATATTGATGGATATCGAGAATGCCCATCCCTCAAAGTATCTCATATCGTTGGCATATAGTCAGCAGGTGAGTACCTTGAGATGGTTGTGCTTGTCGGTGTGAGACAGCAGCATGTCTTTGGTGCATTGGACGTCGTTGGGCAGCTCTGTCTCTGCCAGATTTGTGCCAAAACTCTGCAGCATCTGAGCCGTGCTTTTCACCGTCACTGCAAAGTTCTCTATGGCCTGAACAGAAATAAGCACAACACAGCGGAATATGACGTTGGTGTCAGATCAGTGTAAGATCAGACCCCCTTCACTTGATGGTTTACAAAGTGCAATTGATATAAAGGCATAATAACAAATATCCCTCTGTTTAATTCCAGTTCTCATTAAAGTAAACATATTATGTTTTTTATGTGATAAATGATAAAATACAGAATAGATCATTTTATTATGATTTTTTCTTCGTTGTAAAATGCTATATGTGTCTGAAACCACAAACCACAACAACTGAAACGGCCCAGTTGACTTATTGTTCAAAATGGCAACATGCATGAATTGCTCAAATACAATTGTGTGTAAACTAATGATGAGAGAAAACCATTTCTTATAACCTATAACAAGGTCCTATATTACTCAAAAATGACTCTTGTGAGCTTTAAGCCATGTTATAATGTTGTTACCTCATCAAAGACATACCTGGAGTTATGTTTTGTTTCATTCATATGTTGGGGTAACCCTTTATTATTAGTCTGTCTGCACCTCCAAAGCGCAAAATGCTCTGTTCCATTTTGTGATGTCATGTAGTGGTAATTTTCAAGTTAACAGACATTTTTTTTTACCATTTGTTCAGAGATTGGCAATTCCAGGGCTGAAATCATCCAAATAGTTCCAGTGAAGGTGTTTGGAATTTAAAAACACAGTGGAGTATTTCCTGTATTACCACATGACATCACAAGGTGGAACAGAGAGTTTTCTGTTTGAGAGAAAAGCCTAAATATGCAGGGTTTTTGTGTTAAACGTGTGAGAGAGTTTTCGTTTGAGAGAAAAGCCTAAATATGCAGGGTTTTTGTGTTAAACGTGTGAATGAAATAAAACACAACTCCAGGTATGTTTTTGATGAGGAAACAACATTATAATATAGATTAGAAAATAGTGTAATATGGGCCCTTTAAAAGCTCATAAAAGTGAAGTGAAAAACAATATGCGATGTAAAACATTTAACAAAGATCCAATAAATAAAACAGATGACTAACTCACATGGTGTTAAAATTTAAGCGGAAGAGGCTTGGAGGGGCAAAGTGCTCCCTGGTTTGGTCGGTTATGGTAAAATCTAATGAAAAATGTTGTGTGTTCCTCACCGTCCTGTGGTGTATCCATTGGCTGTGGCAGTAGTCCAGATGCCCTCCCAGTTCTCGGGTCAGCTGTGTTCTATCCACGTAGTTGTGCAAGTCCGACACAGAGTTCAGCATTACAATCTGAAAACGTAACACAAATGGTAAAATGGTACAATAAAGTGGAACATTTTTGTATATTTTTGATACTCTCGCTTTAGATACAACATGTCAACAATAAAAAAGATATTTTTTGAATAGGACTATCGGGCCTTTTTCTTCTGATTAAAAAAAAAAAAAGCTGCGTGTTGCCCTCATCTTGTTATGCATGTATAATCACAATTTAATTAAACTGCTTTCTTGAATTATTACTGAATTATTATAAAATGACAAAGGCCGTGATATGGGGCAATTTTAAACAACTGATTACAGTTATCAAATTATAACAGTTTAGAGAAGACCTTTACAAACATGTTCTGAAATGTTACTGATTCTTGTATTTACTGTTCAGAAAGTCTTCAGACTTTTAAATGCACTGCAAACTGAATCTCTCCTTCAGCCGTACCTTCATCTTAAAATCATCTTTGTGCAGTTTGATTCCAATGTCAGCGATGGCTCTTTGGAAAAACCTGGAGGGTCTGAGCACCAACACCAGCTGCAAATTTCCCGGGAACGCTCCCTGGAAAAAGAAAAAAGAGAAATGTACTGAACAAGCATTAAGTAGTCAGTATTCAGTTATGACATGTATTTTGATTAAATATGAAAGTGAGTTTGGTTTAATTCAGTGAGTACAGAGGAAACTCACAGCAATCCTGTTGAGAGAGGCCTTGACCGCGCTCCATTTGTCCTTCCTGCGGTCGATGATGATGATGAAGCCGATACTCGCAGCATCCAGACTGAACAGAGAAGAGACAGGACAGATTAGGAGGCTGACAGGGAGCGTCAAAATACAGTAAACACATTTATGTTAAAACCACATCAATTTCCAACATCACATCAAGGTCCAAAGTTATTCCTCACTTACCTTATACATTCCGAGCATCCTAATTATTCACTGCGATGAGTTCATAAGTGCTTTTCACAGCTTTCAGAGACAAGAGAGGAGTCTTGCTGTCACGGTAATGCTAACACCAACTAGCGTGGCAATGCGCACTTCCTGATTATCGGACAGTAAAACCCTTTATAATTAGATGCGGGCAGTACACATATTTTAACCACAAGAGCTGCTGATACAATAGATCTGCACTGGGACAAGACACATTTTGCTTTGAGGATTATGAGCAGAACATAGAGGCAATGCTACTCGCTCACAGAAACGACGTGCCTGGTAATGAAATCAGTGAGTGTATTATAGTGTATTTATTAGATGAAATGTAGCAGAGTTTAAATCGCTGTAATGGTGCACAGAGGTACTCAGTTGCTGTGGTTAGGTCACCTGGGTATGCTGGTCAGGTAGGTGACCACATTGAGGAAGTCTTCGTCCGGGACCTCGCTGAAGCCTGAGTACTCTGGGAAGGTGATGATCGGAGCACCATCCTTCCCTCGTCCTCCTGCGACACAATTTGATGTTAAACAAAACTGTATATATTTTTATATGTGGTACTTCACTGGTTTAACAGTATCACGTACAGGGTAGACTGTATAAAAATATGTACACGTATTGTTATCTTGAAATTGGCAAACATATTAAATTATTATAATATAATTGCAAGAAACTAAAAATATACTAGTTAGAGTGGGAATATGTATTTAAAAACATATATTGCTCGTGATTTTCTTTTATTTCTTTATTTGGTCTTGAATCTACCTATGTTTTGTTTATACTTTTATATAGAGATGTCACAGTATTACATTAGTGTTTAATAGAGATGGTACGAGACTTCTACAAGACGAGACAAGATCTGAGATGCGAGATTCTGTCCTCGTGAATGAGACGAGACGAGATTTTGACATAATTTCGGATGAATCAATTTTGCGGCTCAGTCCTCTATTTTGGTCTCATATTTTTATTTACTCTTTTTGCTGTCATTGTACTTTCTTTTGGGAACTACGCCTTCTCAAAAGGTGTAACTGAGCCACATTAATCCTGTTGTGGAATTTTCTAAGAGCAAAAACCTTTAAAATATAAAATAAACAAAGAAGTTGTTTTGAATCAAAGAGTCTGGTTTATTGAAGCAACCTAACCCTAATCCTCAGCTGTGAAGTGAACATACATACAGCATATTTATACCATTAGGACAATCGTAACAAGAAAATCAGTTTGGACTAGTCAAAGTACAAGGCCACTGGACATATCTTAACACACAGTATTAAGGCTTTGAACCCTAAACGGTCCCTCTCTAATCACCAAGAGCTGACAGCACAAGAGATACAACCCTGGGTAAACACATCTGGCTCCACAGTAAAGATTAGAATAAATAGTGCCATAAATCCTCACAAGATCTTGTCCGTATAATCCCTCAGTCATCCAGGTATGATCCACAGCAAAAGAAAAAAACAGTTCTGGTGATCACTACTGTTTTCCTCGTTTTGATTTAGTTTTAATTTGACTCCTCAGACCTGAATCAAAACAAGGAAAACAATAGGGATAACTAATATACTAATTAGGGGCCTGAACGATTATGCAAAATATGACTCAGGCACAGTTCACAGTCAGTGTAGTTCAACAGACAGAACAAGCAGAAACTGTAAACAAAAATGTGTCAGTGTCAGTGTAGTTATCTCCTCCCTTCAGACAGAGGGAGGCAGTGAGCAGCAAAACGTCTTCACTCTAAAACTGTTGTCCAGTTCACAGAATTAAATTGATCTTGTGGCACCATTATTCATTATTACTATTGACACGATGACCAAATAACAGTGAAGTCCTTTCATTCACTTAACTGTAACAAATTACCTCTCCTCTAAAGTGAAAACAGCTTACACAAAAGCGTCACAAGATGGCAGCAGTGAACCACAACAGCAGCTCTCACATGACGACGCTTTTTGATCGTTTCATGTCCACAGTGCACATACCAATGAAGATTTAATTTTGTTAAAACAGAGGCAAACACGCAGCAGTAGTGTTTGTATCGAAAGGCTAAAGACACTCTAGCGCAGAAAAAATGCACCGTGCCTTATAGATCATTTATTTGCTGTTTCTTGGGATTTAGTCGATATTACTGTAAATCAAATATAACAGAATAAACAAACTGACATGAATTCCTTACAAATTGTATTAACCTGTCCTCATATATTGCCCTATAGTGAACTTTTTAAATGTGTTTGTGTAAAAGTGCTGACATACATAAACAGCTTCACAATCAGATTAACCTACACGTGTCCCACAAAGGTCAAAAATTGTGGAATGTATTTGCTCACACAAACCACTGGCCCACACAGTACAGGAACAGGACTTCTACTGCTGCATTAGCCACAGCCACAAAGGAATGCACGGAAATATAAAACCAAACTTGTAAAACGAATGGACAGCGTATAACAGTGATTTAGACCTGGTTTGGACCTGGTTTAGATCTGGTTTTGTTCTGGTTTTGTCACTTTAAAGACCTAGTTTAGTCCCAAATTGACGGTCTCCATGGAGATGTTATTGCTTTGCCTGGAATATGGCAAATGCTCACACGGTCACATTCATAGCGCTTTTCCACCTTCGCGGCTCTCAAAGCGCTTTACATCAAGGAACCGCTCGCCCATTCGCAGGCGAGGGGGGTTAAGTGTCTTGCCCAAGGACACAACAACAGTAATCATCTGTGTGGAGTCGCTCCGCCAACCTCACCGCTCCGCCAGTGATGTTTTTAGGTCGAATAACTGAGCTACCGTCGCCCCTATTCCACAGTAGGGCATTGTCTAGGTGGTGGTCTAGCAGGTGGTGCAGCCAAGTTACATGTCAGATCTGTGGAAACGCGACGTGCTGATAGTAAGAACGCATTATTATCAAGATGTTTTAGTCATAAATATATGTTTAGCACATAAAACATCTGAAGCAAACCAATTTCCAAGGAGAAAGTGAACCCACCACCAGGAATGTTACATAGTCCACCTTTAAAGACCTGGTTTAGTCCATGTATTAATTGTTTAAATGTGGTTTACTCCTATTAGATAAGATAAGGCAGGTTTTATTGTACGAAATTTTGTCCTCCGCATTTGACCCATCCATCAATCATGCTGGGGCAAACTGTGCAGTGCCCAGTGGCCCATACACAGATCTTAGAGTTTGGTTTGACCTTAACCGGAGAAGTTATAGTTTGTGAATGTTTTAGGTTAATAGGAACCCAGGAGGATAATACGCAAACTCCCCCCAGTAAAACCCAGTCAGGACTAGAACTTGGGACCTTCTTGTTGTGAGGTGAAAGTCAACCACTGAGCCACCATTTAGTACTTGATGCCAGAAGTTTGCTAATAGTCTATAAATTCTCTGGAGTTGGCACTTAATAACTTACATAAGAGCGCAGAAGTAATGCTGAGGAAGAGATTTTGGAGAGAGTTGTTATTTGTCTGTCAGAGAAGAATGAAAAACATGCCAGACAAACCACAGAGCTCCTGACACCCAGAGCACATGTGGAAAGTCTGAGGGCACCCGCTGGAGACTGTGAGAGGCCTGATGACTGGAAGTACTGCAGGGGGATGACTCTAAAGAGATTTTAAAGCGGATACTTCTTACTTTTACTTCGCTACATTTTAGGGCAGGGATCTGTTCGTTCTACTGAAAAGTAAACTGATGCAGAAAAGGGTTATTAGGGGTTTATTTTTAACAGGTTCATAATTTGAGCAAACCAAAATATACAAATAAAAACAGCTAGGAAAAAACTATCGATTCAATTGTTTCTGTTAAACAAAATTCAGCACAAATCACAATCATAATCACTACATTTGAAGCTTTATTAGATCTCAAAATAGGTGTGAAATACTTTTACTTTTTACTCTTTAAGTACATTTTTAGATGGGTACTTGAAAAATTTTATTTAAGTACATTTTTTCATGAGATACTTTTACTTTTACTGGACTTTTTTTGCTCCAGAAGGAAAAGATCCCTATTTAGAGCAGACAAGCTGCCGCTATTCTTCCTAGAGTTCAATAAAGAAAATTTGCTGAATCGATATTTTTCAGCTTTCTGCCATGTTATAAAGTTATTCTCTCATCAAAAACATGCCTGAAGAGGTTTTAGACATCATCCATGCATGTTTCAGTAATTTAGCGATCTCTCCCTGCACTGTTTGACCCCTCCTTACGGTTAGCTGTAAGATTCTGTGCAATTCTCCGCCCACAAGCCTACGTCACCCGTGCTCCCACGCGACAATTCTCCATAAATATACAAAAACATGATACAAAACTGTGCACAACAACTTGACAAACCTGATGCGATGAACAGTAGATGCATTTGTAATGGGATAGTGCTCTGAAGGGGGAGTGACTTAACGCCGGGAGCAAAGTGAGAGGGAAACATGTGAGTACGTTTTTGGCGAATAGAGCCTTTTCAAAAAAATAAAAGATAACATGGTGATCTAAATATGTTTTGTGTTAGCAGTTAATACCCCATAGAAGTAAAATACTCCCTCTTTAAGGAACTAATACGTCATTTTAACTTTTTTTTAAATAGACTGTTTGCCAAACTGTTTGTTTTACTAAATTGTGAACAGAAAACATGAACGGTTTGTTGTTGGTTAGTGGTAAATAGGATGTTCTGGCCAGATAACATAGCTACATTTCTGTGTAATTGTTCAATCGTTTAGTTAAAAGTGCGCTCCACCAGAAAAGTTACACAGTACGCCTTTAACCAGTTCACCTTGACTGTACCGCTCTGAGTCACTTCCTCCTTGAATAATGGATGCAGCAGATGTTGTGATGCAGTTAAGACTCTCGCTGAGCTGTGTTTGTAGAGCTCCCCAGACAGTGCTACTAAACTGTAAACTCGCCAAAGGGAGAAATGTGGGCAAAGGCTCGTGACTGTGCATGGCTTTCTGCTCATTTTTGTTCAACTGCGCATTGCATTGTCCGGTGGACCACATGTTTTAATACAGCATTAAAGGGCTCGTATTACGCTATTTTCTGATCTATGTGATAATGTTGTTTACTCAAAACATATCCGGAGTTGTGCTTTGTTTCATTCACACATGTTTAACACACAAACCCTGCATATTTAGGCTGAGTTCTTATCTCAAATTGAAAACACTCCGTTCCCCCGGTGATGTCACGCGGTAATACAGGAAGTGCTCCACCGTGTTTTTAAACTCCATTCACTTTCATTAGAATCATTTGGATTATTTCAGACCTGGACTTACCCATCTCTACAGAACAAAAGGTAAAAGGTAGCTTCATGACATCACAAGGTGGAACAGATAATTTTGGGTTTTGGAGATGTAGACAGCTGAATAATGCAGGGTTACTCAAACAAGCGTGGATGAAACAAAACAACTCCAGGTATGTTTTTGATGAGGAAACATTCTAACATGGCTAAAAGCTCACGAGTCAATTTTGCGTAATATAGGACCTTTAAGAGTTAGCTTTTTTGGCTGTGCGTTAAAAAGTATTTCTCACAATAATGATGCACTACACTGCCAGTGTTTAGCATAATTCCTGACACCCAGTGCACATGTGGAAAGTCTGAGGGGACCCGCTGGAGACTGTGAGTGGCCTGATGACTGTACTGCAGGGGGATGACCCTTAAATAGATTTTAAAGTGGATACTTTTTACTTTTACTTCACTACATTTTAGAGCAGGGATCTGTACGTTCTACTGAAAAGTAAAAGTACTTTTTATTATTGTTTGAGACCTGCTGAAAAGGCTGAGGGGTTTATTTTTAACACGTTCATAATTTGAGCAAACCAAAATATACAAATAAAAACAGCTAGAAAAAACAATTGATTCAATTGTTTCTGTTAAACAAAATTCAGCACAAATCTAATATACAAAAAAAACAGCTAGAAAAAACAATTGATTCAATTGTTTCTGTTAAACAAAATTCAGCACAAATCTTTATCATAATCACTACATTTGAAGCTTTATTAGATCTCAAAATATGTGTGACCTACTTTTACTTTTTAAGTACATTTTTAGATGGGTACTTTCACTTTTACTGCCGTTTTTTTTTGCTCCAGAAGGAAAGGATCCCTATTTAGAGCAGACAAGCCTGAACATGCCTGAAGAGGGTTAGATGTGGTGTTTAGCATAATTTCTCCTCTTACTAATTGTAGATTAATCCAGTAATACTGCTGTTAGCACTTAGCAAGCCAGCTAATGATAACTCTCAGTTTAATAGTCTCCTTCGAATAATTTGATGAAATCTTGTCTGATGAAAACTAAGTCAAAATGTATAGTGTGAGAACATGGTGTAATATATGGTGTAATATAGCATTTTTAAAACAATAAAAGGTAACATGGCGATCTAAATATGTTACGTCTAAGCAGTTAATAACCCGTAGAAGTGAAATACCCCCTCTTGAAAGAACTAATAAGTAATTTTAACTTTTGAAAATATACTTTTTGCCAGTGTTTTACTAAACTGTGAACACAAAACATGTACAGTTTGTTGTTGGTTGGTGTTAAAAAGGATGTCGCAGCAGTTGTGCCGCTTGGGTCTAATAATAATACATTTTATTTATAAGCGTCTTTAAAACGCCCAAGATCACTTTACAGGACATAAACAGAATAACAACAACAGCAATTCAACTTCAGCTTGAGCGGTTAAAGGTATAAAGAACAAAACGGATTTATGTTTACAACTGATTTCAAAATGGCTACTGGACAAGAAGCCATAGTGTTTAGTATCACTTTAAAATAAGGTCCCTTAGTAAATTATTTAAAAGCCATTAATAAGCTAAAGTATCGTGTTTGTTGGTCGTTATTAACATTTGTAGACAGCGTATAAATAACTATGTATAATCTAGTCATTTATTTATTTCATGTATTTGCCGTAGTTTGAGAAACATTATTCCCACTGCACACGTGGCTTTTGTTATTGACTTATTAGTAACATCTTAGAGATGCTTAGAAACATGTAACTACTGCTTATTCATGTCCTATGAATAAAAACATTACCAAGTGTATTTACCTGACAGGACGGCGAACTGTCGATGGAGCTGCTCGATGATGTCCACAGCCAACAGCGGCCGGATCTCCTGCTGCATGATCTCATCTGTGCACAGGAGACACACGGGGTCAGAGTGTGGATATCTACACACACCAAATATACTTAAATAATGAAGTGACTGCTAATCTGTAGATTCTATGGCCACTACCAAACCATTCACACATCTAATTCATACTACGGCAAGTTACATGAAGTGTACAACGGCACAACATAACTAAGCACTGGTTGGACAAAAACAAAAAATAATAATTTTTTAACTACCGTATTTTCCGGACTATAAGTCGCACTTTTTTCATAGTTTGGCCGGGGGTGCGACTTATACTCAGATGCGATTTATATGTGAAATATATGTTTTTTTCTTAATTATTATGCATTTTTTAGCTGGTGTGACTTATACTCCGGTGCGACTTACACTCCGGAAAATACGCTAATTAATTTAATTTAAATAATAATTAATCATATTATAAGGATTGTTTGGTTTTTTTTTTTTTTCATATTGCTCAGTCCTACTTCCAAATATAAAACACATGTTGTATCCCTTACCAAACTCTACCACCAACCATGATGTAACTGACAATGTCTCTACAATAAACTTTTCCATTTGGCCTGAACCAAACTTTCACCAGTGAAAACACCAGCTGTTCTGTTTCCACAGGAAATTCTTCCACTAATTCAGTCTAAACAGCTGAAATTTTAAAGGTATGTCAAATGGTAAGAAATAACTGAAGATCTTACTAAAAGGTGCAGTGTTATCTCTTCTGGTGGCCACCTGATTGTCTCTATGGTAATATTACTTTGCCTGGAATGTTCCATGGTATGGCATTAAACTAATCCAGGTCTCCAAACAGCGATCAAACGTTTGCATATTGCCCCTATTTTTTGGCGTCTGAATATATTTCCCGTGAGCATTTCTAGTATCTGTCCAGGACTTGTCTGAGGCTTAAATTCAACCACCGTCACAGTGGGGCGCCAGTAGCAAAAACTGTTGTTGCGTCCAAAGGCACGACACTTCCCACATTGCCTAGCATGAATGTGGTGTGTGCATGAGTGTTTGTGGTGGTCGGATGGTGCAGATTGTAGGCTTGCCAAAAGTATCAAAAACCAGATATTAATCGATACTAAATTAGACATAGACAGTCACAAATCACATTCCATTGTCTAAATACGAGCATTTTTTATTATCATCATGGTATCGGAATTGGTATTAAGTATCGAGTCTATTCCTTAGGATCAAAATCGAGTTTGAAAGACAACACCAGCAGATTGGCAGCCTCGCTTCTGTCAGTCCACCCCAGCTGCTGCTAGCCACAACTGCCCTGGGGTAGACCGGCGTAGCATCTTACCCCCATCAAACGTGGAGCGAATTAATAAGGCACTGCAAAGCGTCTTTGAGTGTCCAAGAGAGCACTATATAAATCAAATGCATTATTATTATTATTTAGTACTAGTGTAGCAACGTTGTAAGCCTGTGTTACAGATGGTTTAGTCACAGTTTGGACCTGGAATAGTCCTATTATAGACCTGGACCAACCTTTCAAAACATTTTAGTGTGTTGTGTGTTGTCAGAAATGTGCGCTACTTTATTCTAAAACCCAAAGTATCTATACGGCCCACGCTTAATTATATTCAACTTGTAAACTGCGCTGTTAAATGCCCAGCTCTCGTAAATAATAAATGTGTTTTGTGTATGTTTTGCATTATGTGGTCCATTTCTGACCCACTTCTGTATAATACATTTCATTATATTCACTGTTTTGACCATAACAGATGTTTCTATGGGAATTCTCACACGGAAACTATCTCTTTTGACAAGACGTGCCCTTTATGTGATTGAATGTACTTCCCCATACAATACAAGCCTCAGTAGACTGTATAGAGGTTCATATATGGACAGGGGTAAATTTAGGCCTAGAGGCTCCGGGCTTCCTCCGCTTCATTTTACAAGGAACAAGTCTCCCTCTGTGCAGGGGAAGAAGCAGGACAGACAGGCTAAATTATGCTGATGCTGTAGGGGTCAAAGGTCAAGGTTCACAGGGCCTGAACACGGGAACAATACAGTCTGTCTTCAGAGTGGAGTCTGCTGACTAACCACTTGAGATATCCTGGAGATACTAGTGCATGTAACTCTTAGATTACGATTAACATTATTCACGACTATTGACAAAAACAGTCAAAAAAGTTCATTCCTTCATTCACTTTAAATCTAGGCTCCAATAGATCTCAAATGTATCTAGTAGGGATAGAATTAAAATGGCTCAATTTTGCATAAAAAATCCTCATGATTGCTATTTTTAGTTATTACGACTCTATTATGACCTGAATAATCACTGTTTAAAGGTCCTGTATTACGCAAAATAGACTGTTGTGAGCTTTAACCCATGTTATAATGTTGTTACCTCCTCAAAAACATACCCAGAGTTGTGTTTTGTTTCATTCACGCACGTTCGACCCTTTATTATTAGTCTGTCTACATCTCCAAAGCTAAAAATCCTCTGTTCCACCTTGTGATGTCATAAAGAGGTAGTTTTCAAGTTAACAGCTGCCTTTTACCTTTAGCTCAGTAGAGATTGGCGATTATCCAAATTATTCTAGCAAAAGTGAGTTTAAAAACACAGTGGAGCGCTTCCTGTATTACCAGATGACATCACAAGGTGGAACAGAGCGTTTTATGTTTGAGAGAAGAACTTAGTCTAAATTTGCAGAGACTGAGTGTTAAACATGTGTGAAACAAAACACAACTCCAGGTCAGTTTTGGATGAGGACACAACATTATAACATAGATCAGAAAATAGTGTAATATGAGCCCTTTAAAATAATGATTACAAATGATTTGAGTAAATTCATTATAACAACAAGGGAGTTTTTACATTTTCTTTAATTACCCACAAAACACAGACTATGAAAGAAGCTATGTGTTTTATAAAAGTAGTTCCTCCTGTTGCCTGTTACAATTCTTCACAAAAGTAAGTATTAAACAGAATGTTATTCAAAATGTTAACCAAAAATTTTTAGACTAGTGATTCCCAAACTGCAGGGTACATGAGGATAGTTTTGGGAAAAAAGAAAATTACCATCTTGTCTTTATTAGATTTTTGGATTTTGTGGCTATCCCAGGCCTAAAAGTGATGCAAATGCTTTGACATAATTCTATATATACTTCAATATCTTAACTAAAAGAACGTGTTCAGAGTCAAAAGACATTTTCTTCAAGTGTGTTGCAGTAGTAGCTACGCGAGTCTCAGGGGGTGAACCACTACAAAAACTTTGGGAACCACCGTAATTAGACAAAACTTCACATAAAAAGAACATCAGCTAAAGATTAAACATTCAATTAAATTTATGAAAATCTTAAAATGTGATAATTTCTTGAATCTGCTCAAACTTCTTACTATCGCCAATGAACCCACCAATAAGATACAAATACATAGTCACATTTTCCTGCGTACTAAGGCAAAAGGCTTGAACATTTTTATATGAAACCACTACAACAGACACCGCGTTTTAACTGAACAATTTTCACTTTTGTTATAAAAACAAGGTCAGCTAACACCATAGTAACAGGACAACCCAAACCTCTTATCTCTTTCGCGGCACGATAAGCAAACACCGAAATCTTGATAGTGCGTAATGTGTAAACACTAAACACTTAGTCTTTTCAAATGTGTTTATGGTGAGATTATAATATTACAAAACCAAATGAAAGCGCGTCTTCAAAGTTACTAAACATAGCCATAAATCACACAGGAAAATATGCAGGTAGCAGTGGTCAGACCCAGTTCAGCGCAGAGGGAGGTGGAGCAGGAGCCCGCCAACGACATATGGAAAAGTCATTAGCACTTAAAAACATAGGCGGTGAAAATAGTTCAGTTGGAATTACAGCAAAGAACAAGCAAAGGGAAAAAAACGCTATACCAAAGATGTTTTTTTTATCACTTTTTATTTGATTTTTAAATTAATAATACCTTTAACTAAATTAAATATTTTGTTTCAGAATTTTCTCATTTCCTTTGTCTCCTTCTCTGGTAGTTTATAGATCAGTCTAGTTTAATAAAGATTTATATGATTTTATAATTTATTTATTTATTTACACAAATGAACGACATACCAACATAAAAGCACTTCTTAAAGCTGGACTATGCAACTTTCCCTGTTACATTCCCTGTTGTCTCCATGCAGATGTTATTACTTTTGCCTGGAATGTTGCACAGTGTGGCATTAAACTCGCCTCTTCTAAATTCTGGGTCTGCAATCGGACCAAAGAGCGTGACAAACCTCCGTCCTAACTTGGGACGATCCAACCACAGCCGCTAATTTGTAGCACTTGTCTCTCAAATGCAAAAGACGGATAGATTAGATAGATGGACAGATAGATAGACGTGTATTATCTTGAAAACTCTTGTAGAATTCAGAACAAAGTATATAACTTATTTTACCTGAGATAAATAACAGTTTACTTCTTCGATTGTTGATCTTGGGTTTTTTTTCCTAAACCGCCATGTTTGTTTTTACCAGAACGGAGCAAGCGTCTCTCTGATTGGTTAATCCACCTGTCAATCATACCTTCTGGAATCGGCGAGACGAGATACGGTTCCAGACCCACTCGTCTTTGTAGTTTTGTCAAAGTGTGTGGTCCTAACTGGCCAGGTAAGCATTAAACTTCTATGGAGAAAAGCAGGTGACGCAACCAGGCCAAGTTACAGGTCAGATCTGTGGAGAGGCGAGCCTTGCAAGTTTTACAAGGTATTTTTTTGCAGCAAGAAAATGCCTGTAATTGAATATACTATGCAAATCAAATACACCTAATGCCATATTGTCAAAAATGTTATGTGGTATGACTGTTTTGGGCTTTAGTTTGTCACGACTGAAATCTCATCCAATGGACTCTTTTATGAGCTCCTGTCCCTGAGGCTGGAAATACTGCTTCACAGAACAGCAACAAAGAACTCAATGTACAAGGCCTTTACAATAAAGGCACACATACGAACCAGTGTCTAACACAAGTGACTTCAATAAAACTTATATGGAGTCTTGTGAGAAGTTCAGAGTCAGCTGGTTAATTCACAAGGAAATAACATTACATCAGACTGTAAATCCAGCCACAAATCCAGTATTGGTAGTACTAGTTCTATTGTATTTTGTTTATTTTAAAGTGAATATGACAAATTATACTACACATTTCACAAAAGTGTAGTTAACATATTAGACTTAAAGGGGTGGCATGTATGCGGCAGTACAGTTATTTTAAGGTACTACAATCACAACTGACCCTGGGTTGCCAGTGAATATAGAGGACACATATTAGTCATTCTCAGTTTTGTCATTGTCAGTATAGGGACAGGCCATGCCTCATGTGAAAGCTCAGAACCTCCAGAATTCACTCACTGAGCTGCAGAGGCTGCACTAGCACTGAATAATGATTGTCTGCAGGTGCTGGAGTTTAGGTGGTGACGATTCAGAGCATGGAGAGTCCTTTTAGGTTTAAACCAGCTGGATTTCAGCATCGAAACTGACAACCCAAATGAGAGACTCGCGTGAGGCTCATCTGCTTTCTGATTGGATAGGTGATTGTTAACCAAAGCACTACATTATTACATAAACAACTTGGCCGTCAAGTCCAATGTTTTTGTAATTTAGATTAACTCAGCACTACAATTGTTATCAGTAAAAGCAATTTGATCTGAATGTGTACCTCATATCTGGGCACAATGTTAGGTCATGTTTCTGGATTTTAATATAAAAATCTTATGGTTCCTTTAAAAATAAAAGAATTATAAAACATATTTTTAATCATTTTACTTACTGGTTATACATGGGCAGTAGAGGTAATACCATAACTGCACTGTACTGCAGCCATATTGTAAACAAGGGCCAAAACTTCCCTAATGTACACAATAGTAGACTAAAACTACTACAAATATTTACCACAATAGTAACCCATCAAACAAACGAATAATTAGTAGTAAATATCATAAGCGCGTCCATTTCATTTGAACAAGTCTTCGTTTAAGATTTAGGTTAACATGCTCTTGACTTTTTATAATCCCAGTTTAATCCTGGATCAAAAGTGTTAGACGGTGAGACTTGGAAAGTTTTTGGGGTAAGGTAGTACTCACTGGCTTATATGGAAAAAGGTCAAAGTAACTGAAAAACTGTTGGCTAATGCTAGCTAGCTTGTGACTGACATGTTATTTGAGAGGGACTTGTTTAACAGTACAAACTCACCTGTTGTGGTTCGAGCTAAGTCAATTCTTTCTGGTCAGATCGTGTTAAAACAAAACTCAGATTAAAGTCTAACTTGAGTAACATAGCTTCAGACGGAGCAGTGCCTCGAGTTAGCTTCATCTCCCCTCCCCAATAGACTTCGAATCACTGCCATTTCGCACACAAACGCACAAGTCTGAACTCTGCTCCAAACCGTATGCTTTTATTGACAGAGGTTTGGCTGTAAACCGCTCCATTAAAAAGCATTTTACAAATTATCTAATCTCAAGTTTCAATAACGATTTCTACACATTCCAACACTGGCCTAACTATAAACACAAAGATAACATATTACAAGTTAAACTGTAAATATAAGCACCGTATGACATGGTTTATAACTAAAACTTTGGCGAGCCCTTTGAAAACACGATGATAAGACCTTTAACAATAATATTTATATGTCATACATTCCTTATCGTACGGCTGTAATCAGCATTGGTATGTGCCTGGATTAACTGCATATTTGACCCTGATTTCTTTGTTTTGGAGTAAGATTTAAAACGTCACATTTTTTAATCCAAATGATGCTATGAACCATTAAAGGGCCCATATTACACAATTTTCTGATCTCTGTTATAATGTTTCCTCATCAAAAACAGACCTGGAGTTGTGTTTTGGTTCATTCACACATGTTTAACACACAAACCCTGCGTATTTAGGCTGAGTTCTTCTCTCAAACAGACAACACTGTGTTCCACCTTGTGATGTCATGTGGTAATAAGAAGTGCTCCACTGTGTTTTAAAATGCCACACACCTTCACTAGAATCATTTGGATAATTTCAGCACAGGAATTTCCAAACTTTACTGAACAAAGGGTAAAAGTATCTGTTGAAAACTACTGCTTCATGACATCACCAGGTGGAACAGAGCATTTTGAGCTTTGGAGATGTAGATAGACTAATAATAAAGGGTTACTCAAACGTGTGAATGAAACAAAACGCAACTCCAGGTATGTTTTTGAGGCGATAATAACATTATAACATGACTTAAAGCTCACAAGAGTCGAGTTTGAGTAATATGGGACCTTTAAACTACTAACACTATGCAACTTTTCTGCCACTTACTTGTAACTATGAAGATGTTTGGTCTGGAAGTATAACATTGAACTTATCTATCTCCATGGCAACAAGCAGGTCAAGCCATCAGGCCAAGTTACGGGTCAGATCTGTGATGAGACGAGCCCGCTAACAGGACAAAAGGAATGTAGCTATAGAAACGCCAAATGCAAGATAGACAGGTTTAATACCATAGATTGGAACATTCCAGGTAAAGCAACACCATTGTAACTGACACTCCATTAAAGTTACATAGTGCACCTTTAAGATAAGCAGTCTATAAATGATTTAAAGCATGTACGACAAATGTTGTTTTTGTCTCGCTGACTGACACTTGAGCCTTTTTGTTAACATACAATTTTCAAGCAATGCATTATTTAGTAGTTCTAAGTCAACACAATTCTAATGTGAGACCAGAACAAGCAGTTTGGCCGTGACAGTTCATTTACTTGTTGCTAATAATTTCTAAATAACAAGAGAACGCATGTTTTTAATAAGACTGGTAAATAGTAAAGATTAAATATAACTCTTTGTAAACATAAGATCAACCTTCTACTTAGTGACAATTGTCTCAACGCACAGTTAGGCCTGTCACTATACCACATTTTGAAGTACGATATATTGGCGAAGAAAATATAGACAATAAATGATAATATTCGATTCCATTATGCCACCGGCACGATTACTCTAAAGCAGGATTTCCCCCCAAAAATGATCCTATATGTGCAGTCTTGTAATGAACATGAGCTGCAATGTATCAATGAAACACTCAATGCGTCATCAAAGTTTTTAATTCAACCCTCTCCAGCTCAAATCGTCAGAAAAGTACAAAATAGGAAAAAGCTAAATATTGACCCCCAAAAATAACTGTTCCATCCGTCATGTATTGAACGATTGTAATTATCGTGACAGGCCTAAGTACAATGCAACATCTGTAAGGTCATTTTACAAAACAGCCATTTTTCTGGGAAATACATTTGTTCCCTATAATTCAAGTAATATTTTTTAAACTCTGATTTTCTGTCTGTACTGTATAAACTTCTCTTAATGAGAGTGATTCACTGAGGGCTATAACTGCTCAGATTAAGCTAGAAGAGGTATTCAACTACACTGGGTATTATTCAATTGCTGTATTACTCACGTATGCAGAAAGGAACGCAATATCTATTTATCAACCTGTTTAAAAGCTGCACTATGGAACTTTTTCTGGTGAAGATTCTGCCGCCTGCTTGTCTTCAGTGTCCCACAGTATGGCATTAAATGTATCTATCTTGCTTCATCGTGAATGTCTTTATTGCTCAAAATACCTTTGAAAAACATTCGTACTATGAGCGAGGTCATCTCTCCACAGATCTGACCAGGCACTTTCTTGTCTCCATGGAGATTGATAACATTAATGCTATTCTGTGGAGCGTTCATAGAAAACAAGGAATGGAACTTTGGGGACAAACAAGCGATGGAACTTCCCACTACAAAAGTACCTTAGTGTACCTTAATTATTTTAGCAATTAATTAATTATTTTAGCAATTAATAATTCTTTAGCAGTTAGCTTTAAATGTACAGTTTGTAACTTTCTGGAAGTGGCCCATCACCTGCGTGATTCCATGGAAATAAAGTTAAAACCACACTTTGGAACATTCTCCATTGAGATAGGAAGGTTTTATGCCATACTGTGGAATATTATAGCCAAAGGAACATTTACAGGGAAACAAGCAGGAGAGGGCGCTCCTCCAGGTTAAATAAGAGTCAGGTTTGTGGAGATGCAAGCCCGCTCAAAGTAAGGACGCATGTTTTTTAATGTTTTAAATAAAAACTTAGTCAATTGATGCTCACACTCCCAATTCCAATATACTGTAATGTACTCGTTTGAACACATACTACATACATAATACTTTTTAATTTTTTCAAAGGTTTTTAAAGGTTTAAAAGGTTTTCAAAAGTTTTAAAGCAGTTCATCAGTTTGTATAGATGTTCACCTACTGACCAAAGGGTTCACGGTTCGATCCCATGCGAATAATGACAATACACAAACAAGTTTCCATAGTCAACAAATATTTTTCTTAACTTATTCAAAATCCAAAAGAGAAAATGGAGTAGCCTCCAGACCAAATAAGAGTCAGGTTTGTGGAGATGCAAGCCCGCTCACAGTAAGAACACGTTTTTCTATGTTTTTCAGTGCAATAAAACATCCAAAATGAAGAAACACGCTTTTATTTGAGTCTACTGTTTGGCTAAAAAGTCACATACTGTCGTTTTAAGTACATGGTTAAAACTTGCTAGCTTTATTTTCAACATCCTACCTATAACATGCTTGACGCTCTT
>KN476142.1:203304-223702 GCA_000787095.1 Periophthalmodon schlosseri
TGGGGAAAAAATGAAGGCAAAGGGGGTAATAGAGTGAGAGACAGAAAGAGAGAGGTAAGGGTAGAGAGAGGGAATGAGAGGGGAGGATAAGGGGGAGAGGAAATGGGAGGAAGAAGGGTGAGAGAGAGGTGGGTGGCAAAAGAGGCTGGGAAAGAGAGAGGGGGGTAGAAGAAGAGCAGGTAGAGAGAGGGTAAGAGAAGGAGAGGGCGCAAAAGAGAGAGGTAAAGACATTAGAGGGAAAGAAAGGGAAAGTCAGAGAGGGGGGAGATAAAGAGGGGCGGGTGAGAGAGGGGGAGACAGAGAAACAAGAGAGGAAGGGGTAAAGGGGGGAGAGAAAGAGAGGAGGGGGTGTAGAGAGGGAGAAAGAGCAAGACATAGGGGGCAGAAGAGAGAGAGAGACAAAAGGAGAGGGGTAAGGGTAGAGAGAGAGAACAGAGAGAGGGAATGAGAGGGAGGGAGGATAAGAGGGGAGAGAAAATGGGAGGAAGAAGGGGTAGTAGCAAGGTGGTAAGGGTGGGGGGGTGAGAAAGATGAAGAAGGTTGGAAAAGAGAGAGGGGGGTGAAAGGAGAGGAGGTAGAGAGAGTGAGAGAGGGAGAAGGAGAGAGGGTGAGAGGGTGTTAAAGAGAGATAGTGACATTAGAGGGAGAGAAAGAGGAGGGAAAATTTGAGAGATAGGAGAGAGAGAGCTCGCAGACACACTGCAGACGTAGGCAGAGTAGGCAGAAGTGACTGGACGCAGATGTTCAAAGTGCATGTTCTGTCTGGCAGCGATTTAGGCCGAAATTCACAGCCAAAGTGGTACACACAGCTAAACATGAGGAAACTCTGAGATGTTTGTAGGGCTACATTTGCGGGCTTGCATCTCCACAAACCCGACTTATTAGCTCTTTGGATTTTGAATAAGTTACGAAAAATATTTGTTGACTATAGAATTTATTTTTGTGCATTATTAATTCATCACACATCTACGCTTAAAAAAACAAGATCTGTATATTGTCGATAGCGGGGATCAAACCACTAACCCTTTCGTCAGTGGGTGAACATCTATACAAGTTAACTGCGTAAAAAAATCACATACTTTTGGAAAAATTAAAAAATATTATGATATTGATATTGGAATTGGGGTATATGCATTTATTCACCAAAGTTTCAGATTCAGATCTTTTGAGTAGCTGATTCAACTGTGTCATGGTGGTCATCTTTTGAATTTAATAAACTAAACACAACAGTATTATCTACTGTTCCTAGTTATCTATTGGAAACTTGGTAAATTTGCAGGTTTCTGGTCAAAAACTAAAAAAAGTTTGAGCTACTTCCGTGGCCTCTGCAATCTCTAGTAGTTGGTGACATCACAAAAGACTGCCCTGATTACCCCCAGGTGTTTCTGATCACAAACACCTGGCTGCAGGGGCGGAGTCTGAAGTGTGGATACCTATTAGACCAATCACGCTGTTCCTTATACCCCTAGACCCCACCCCTCCTTTCCCCTCACTCTCTTCTTTAATCGTCCAGGTACTGCCCAAGTTAGCAGCTCTATTTGCAATGTGGTTGTGGGCGGAGTTTAGGTGTTTAGTCCCACTTTAACAAAGCATGAACAAAGGCTTAATTCGTAATGAACATATAGTTTATTAAAAATGACTGAATTCACACCCTAACCCAACTCCTAAGTCTAAAAATAAACTAAAACTTCACTACCGGAAACCAGAATTCGCAGTCTGGGGTTGAGCTTCCTTGTCAACATCGCCAAGTTATACCCCAACGCCTCCCTTTTAGATTTACACTAAGAACAATGCAAACACAGCAATCCCACACGTGCGCACTTGCCCAGACAAACATGGAAACACATGGCTCTATGTACACAGCATTCACGTGCACGTCCTCGCATATTGTTTTAACCACAAAGACTATATCAAGATGGCCGCCTGCGTTTGCGAGCGATTTCCTACAAGTGTGTAAACAGTGCGGCGTTCCCATGGGTGTGTTATTGTTGGGTCCATTGTACGGCTCTGTATGAAAACACAAGCCACAATGTGAAGAAAGGCAAAAGTAGGGATTGGGATCAAGTAAGTACAATAAGGTCACATTTCTGTCATCAAACACAATGGAAAAGTAACAGTGTGGGAACTGTTCAATGGATCTAAGATTAAAGGCCCTATACCAGATTTTTTTCCATGTATTTGAGCAAAATTTGTCCCAGTACAGATATATTGTATAAGCAGCTCTTGAGGTCAGAATAAGACAGCTGTGTACTGTCTGCATCTAATTATAAAGCATTTTACTGTCATATAATCAGGAAGTGTGCGGTTAGCATGTTTTTTTTAGCATTACCATGACAACAAAACTCTGCTCTGGTCTCATCCTAATTATTCACAGTCATCACTGTGAATAATTAGGATGCTCTGAATTCATAAGGTAAGTGAGGAATAATGTTGGACCAGTGCAAACCGTTTAAAATGAACTAGTTCTGTTTTTTAAAGTTTTTAAGTCAGTAAAAGCGTTAATCGCACTTAGATTGAAGTGTCAATTTGAATAGGCACAACTAGAAAATTGCAAAGATTGCAGTTTTTGAACTACCATAATTTACTCCACAAACAAAATATTCTGTCTTATTCTGCAGAAAAAATGCTAACCTTGTAGTTTAGATCTGTACAAACATGAAATGTGATTCTTGTATTAGTTTCAGATTTCAGCCTTTTTGTCAATTCCTTTGGAACCATTTCAAATGTGAACTTTGAGAAGAATGATATTATTAAAACAAATTGCAAATCTAATCACAGTGCTTGTCAGAAAAATTGCAATTCACTATTTTTTCCCAAATTCTTCAGCCCTAGATATAAGAAAATTTAACATCAAACTTTTGCCAAGCACTGCATATTGTCCAAAAGATAACAACAATTATACTATCGTCAGGAGATTAAAAGCAGTCCAAGATCATTCCTCACTTTCGTAACGCATTATCATTCTAATTCCTCACGGTGATGAGTTTATAAATGCTTTTCCCAACTTTTGGGGGCAAAGGGGAGTTTCATTGTCATGATTATGCTAACAACAACTAGCATGCTAACAACGCACTGGTGCAACTAAAATAATTGGGTTTTTTTAATCACCATTGAGATATCAAAATTGAGATTGTAGCTTGACAACACTATCACAGACTGAGATTCTGCTCAGATTTTGCATGTTGGAGTTTTAAACTTTAAAATTTGTAATTTGAATAATAAAAAAATACAGGTTTTCCACAGTGCTGTGAAATAAAGATTCAAACCCATCTGGTCCAAAGACATGTTGCTGTAAAAAGGTACTTCAGTGAGAGCACTACTACAGGAAATTACATTTAATAAGGATTAATAAGACCAAGTCCACAAGTGTTAATGTGTGGGATCGAGGAGGTTGCACAGACCTCCCACTCACAACACACTCTTACATAACTCACAGGCTTAGTCCAACACACTGGAACAAGGACTCAAGAGTGGTCATTTGCAGCTGAAGATAGGTTGAATATAGACATTAGAGTTAATATAATAGTACTAACTAAAACTGTTAAATGTGTTCAGCTACAAACTCCAAGGCGCAGACGTGACAAAAACATGGAGTCCAACCTTACACAGAATGTAGCATCTCAAAAACTACTAGTACAATATTATGCATCGATATTAAATCAGAAAATGCCATCAACAACTAACTGACATTTCATCCATAAACCAACACAACACAAACGTAATTTTAATAAATGAGTTCCCTCTGCAAAACTCAATATTAATTAAGTATTTTTCCTATGAAACTAAGCTGGACAGTAGAATGGCATAACAAATCATGTAAGACCAATGACTACTCAGTGCTTTAAAACATGACATACTTAACTCAAATAAGGACCAGTTGTGTAGTCTCAATAGAAATTTGGAAACGCTGAGATGACTTTGCTATTTACAAGTGCCATCTGCAGTCAAGCGTTTAAATCCAGCCTATAGAGGTCGATGAGGAGGAGTGCAGCCTGAGGAACAGCAGGTGACTGAGCCCAAATCCAGGTCATCTGAGGTCACACACACAGAGGAGGCCTTGCATGTGACTGAATACAGGACCCACACAAACCCGGTACAGTGCCTTTTCAGTAACATCAAGTCTTAAAGCTACAGTGCACTTTTTATCTTTATTTATATCAACATTTTACCTTTTATCGTATTCCTTTATGTTGAATTTGTATTTTTAATTTCAAAACATGAGGTAGACATATTAACAGTGGTGGGTGAAGTACTCAGTTTTGTTACGTAAGTAAAAGTACAGAAACAAAGGTAAAAAGTTATTCAAGTAAAAGTGAAAGTATCACAAGAAAAAATCTACTTAATCTACTAGTATTTAAGTACTCATTTAAAAATGTACTTTAAGAGTAAAAAGTGAAAGTATTTCACACAAGTGTTTAAACGTAGTGATATTGATTAAAACACGATACATATTTTGGTCAACAGTAGCAATATGAATCTATTTATTCATTTTTCTTACGTATTTTGTGCATTTATTTTTGTTTGCTCAAAGCTTGAAAACTTTAGTCAGGATGTTACGACAAAGATGGTAAAAATAACCCCTCAAATCATATGAAAAGCTTTTTACTTTTCAATCCAGTTCAAAAATTGTAGCCAAAGTACAGATACCTGCTCTCAAATGTAGTGAAGTAAAATTAAAAAGTAACCGCTGTAAAATTAAAGTAACAGATACCTAAAAATTCTACTTAAGTACAGTACTTTACAACTACTTTGTTACTTTCCACCACTACACATTAATATCAAATACTGCTTTTAGTGATAACAATTGTGAAATTGATTTACTCAGCCAAGTTGTTGATGTATTCATGTTGTGTTTTGGTTCACGAGCCAATAAGATAACAGTACGAGCTTCGACTTACTCCTACGTCTATGATGTTTGGATAGAAACAACAGGACTCACCAACTAACCTCCAGCACCTGCAGCCAATCATGAATCAGCGTTAGTGCGGCCCCTGCAGCTCGGTGAGTGAATCACCTGTCCATATACTGAGAATGAGGAATACTGTGTCTGTGTATGTGTCCTCTGTATCCGGGTTAAGGAACTAGCCCTCCACGGGTTCAGTTGAGTCTAGTGCCTCTTATAAAACTGTAAGAATGCAGGCGACATACCCTAACCCTACCTACTTTTATTGATCACATAAACCAAGAGCCAGAGCCAAATGGAAAATAAGTACTTTCTCCTTTCAAATGAATCAAACTGTATCAAACTATACCATTAAATGTTATGTTCTTTTTCATGTTTACTTGATATAGATAAAATAAAAGTCCAGTGTTATGCTAAAATGAGTAGGAACAAAATTTGGATCCATAACAAGTATGAACTCAAGATAGCAACCTGGTATGACCTGAACACTCCTTCCAACACCACTGATTTACTGCAGAGCAAACACAAATATGGAGATTTATAGCTTCTGGGAATAGAAACGTATGGAACATCAGGGCGTAATGTTACACGAGGGGTTAAACACACTCCAATGAGTAAATCGCTTTCTTTTAAGCGTGATGGAGTGAAATACCTGAGAATAGACAGAGCACGGAACAGAAGGATACAGATGAACTACGCAGGAAATGAAAGGGCCTGTCTTCATTTCATAAACTTATAAACAATTAGTACACGTATATTATAACATTGCTTGGGGTCATAGCTGTAGAAATATTATTCTTTAAAGCTTTAACTGTTACTTAAAGGGCCCATATTAGGCTGTTTTCTGATCTATGTTATAATGTTGTTTCCTCATCAAAACATACCTGGAATTGCGTTTTGTTTCATTTACACGTTTAACACACAAACCCTGCATATTTAGGCTGAATTCTTCTCTCAAACTGAAAACACTCTGTTCCACCTTGTGATGTCATGTGGTAATACAAGAAGTGATTCACTGTGTTTTTAACCTCCATACACCTTCGCTAGAATCATTTGGTTGATTTCAGTCCTGGAATGGCCAATCTCTACTGAACAAAAGGTAAAACGAGCTGTTAACGTGAAAACTCCTGCTTCATGACATCACAAGGTGGAACAGAGACTTTGAGCTTTGGAGACGTAGACGGACTAATAATGCAGGATTACTCAAACATGTGTGAATGAAACAAAACTTAGACGACTAATAATGCAGGATTACTCAAACATGTGTGAATGAAACAAAACACAGCTCCAGGTATGTTTTTTAGGAGGTAACAGCATTAAAACATGGCTTAAAGCTGTAATATGGGACCTTTAAACTTCCTCAAACCTTTTAAAACCTTTGCTATAATTCACTGCTTTCAGATATTTTAACCAGAACTTTTCACAACATTCACATAGCACATTTTTACACCACATATACTATGTTCTTACTTGCTTACTACCATTCTTGAACTTAGCATTGCAACACTGTAATTTCCCCACTGTGGGACAAATACAGGTTTATCTTATCTTTACAACTGACACTGGTTTAAATGTGTGAGCAGGTATGTAAAAAGAAAGCAGCAGGTGTCACTAGTTGTCACTGACTAACTGCTTTATTCTGTCAAAGGTAAGTCACTCCTTAGCTCTGGTGGTATAAGGGGCATTGCACTGAATCTACACACTGAAGACTGGGGTCTGAATCCTGCTCAGAACATGCCCTGGACGGATATGCTAACAACTACTAGCATGCTAACAGCACACCAAGCATGCCATGTTCTTCACTGCTGACACTTCCACGTAAGTAGGAGCATAGTGGACAAGCCTTCAGATCCTAGAGTTGCTTGTTCGAGTCCCGACTTGCAGATCTAACCACCACAGCATGTTTTTTTTTTTTTTTAATAGAGAGCAGAGCAGCAAAATTAATGGCAATATTAACTATTACAATTAGCAAATTTCAAAGACTGCAATTATTTAACATACCGTATTTTCCGGACTATAAGTCGCACTTTTTTTCATAGTTTGGCCGGGGGTGCGACTTATATTCAGATGCGATTTATATGTGAAATATATGTTTTTCCGTCATTATTATGCATTTTTTGGCTGGTGCGACTTATACTCTGGAAAATACGGTAATAACATTCCTCTGCAAACATGTATTCTTTCCTTTACTCTTTACTCAAACATTCACAAATGAAACACAACTCAGTATGTTTTTGATTAGGAAAAATATAACATGTAAAAATCCCAAACACATACATTTTGCAAACATATGGAATTACATTTTTTCCTCTCAGTGCCACAGTGGCTAATCTCTTACCCTCCCACACAGGGATTCCCCAGGACATGCCGGACATAGTGACTGGTAAGATCTGGGCATAGCTCCTGTAAACAGCCTCCTACAGCCCAGAGTCCAGACCCTCCCAGACCCGGAGCGGGCCATAGTTGCCAAGTCTGCTTCTTTATAGCGACTTTGGGCTTGGGCTTTTTTTGTAAAGTCGCTTGGAAATTTTGAGAGTCGCGGTTGGACTTGCTGCTGATTGCCACTTTCACGACGTAAAATTTGTATCCTTTTTTCAGTTCTGTTTCATGATAATAGACGCAGAAATAACCCTTTACGGTCTATGGCGACGGAAATACAAACTGGTTTTAAAGGGGCGGTATTATACAAAATCGATTTTTTTTAGATTTCTACCGTGTTATAATGTTGTTCCCTCATCACAAACATGCCTGAAGAGGTTTTAAATGCATGCATGTTTCAGTAATTTAGTGATCTCTCCCGGGCCCTATTCAAACCCTCTTTACAGTTAGCTGTAAGATTCTGTGCAATGCTCAGCCCACAAGCCGACGTCATCTCTGCTCCCACGCCGCAATTCTCCATAAATATACAAAAACATGCTACAAAGCAAGACACTACAACTTCACAAACCTGATGCAGTAGTTTCATTAGCCGACTGTAATGTGATCGCGCTCAGAAGGGGGTGTGACTTAGCACGGAAGGCAAGGGGGACGTCAAAAACGAAACTGAAACCGTTTTTGGTGAATATAGCATTTTCAAAACAAAGGGTAACATGGTGGTCTAAATATGTTCTGTGTTAGCACTTAATACGCCGTAGAACTGTAATGTTTTAAAACTGTTATTGATGTTAAATATGCGCATCTCATTAGCGCCCGTTTGACTCGTTGCTTCTATTTGGTGCTTCTTTTTACAGAGCTCGGGTCACTTGTTTTGTTTTTTTCCCCAAGGCTTGGTCACTTGTTGCTCTCTGAAAATTTGGCAACCCTGGAGCGGACCTGGATCAGAGGGGCAGACAGTATGAGGGAGGAACACCGGCCAAACAGGATATTGGCACATTCTTCTCATTCCTGTGGTAAACCGTGCCATCGACCAACTGCCAAATCACCTTGAAGACGCGTAAAAATAACCAAAAGTTAAGCGGGTTTCAAACAAAATCTGCAGAGGCTTGTAATTTAAGTCCTTTCAACCATCACATTTTTAGTGCAAACAAAATATGAATCAACATAACTTTAGCTTCACAAAGAAAAAAAGTGCTTAAATAATCTGTGAGTGTGATGAAGTATGTACGTATGGACTTTAAAGACACAAACAAGCGCTTCCGTTTTACCACCTGATGACATCACAAAGTGGGATAGAGTATGCTGAGTTCTCGAAAGGCTGGTTAACATGTTGGTTTACTTAAATAAATGCAAATGAAACAAAAAATACAACTGCAGACATGTAAACGTGTAAGAATTATAACTTAATTCAAATCTTAAAAAATAGATTAGAATAATAAATGGGTCAAAATTAGATTGGTGTAGGCTGTTTGCATTTAATTATAAAGTGAGTATCCTGTACCACGCTGTTAGCATGCTAGTAGTTTGGCAGCATAACTCCGCTTTAGCGTCTGAAAGTTGTGAAAAGCACTTATGAGTAGGATGCTCAGAATGCGTTAGGAAAGTGGGGAATAACTTTGGAACGCTGCAAACTTTTTGAAACGATAATTCGGTTTCAAACATTTTTAAGAGGGTAAATATCAGGTACAAAGCCTTTCAGGTCAACAATCCAAAAAAAACTGAAATTTTCTGCTTGCAATTAATGAATCTACATACTGTGTACTAGAGTCTGAGGGAGAAAACCTCAGAAGAAAAGCGGCTGAATCAGTGGATTTTGAGATTTTAATTATCGGTGAAAAATGTTAGTCATGTGTTATTCAAATGTTATTCGGAATTTTCTGTGTGACGTCATAATTGCCGATATCGGCCGATAATTACCGTGACCGATATTATTATGCATCCCTCCTGTATACATTATATAACATTGATCAGCCCCTTGGTAACAATTATCAAGTCAGTCCCAATACATTCAATACACTCATGGAGGAAACTATACTATAACACTGTACAAAGGTAGTTATTTTTGGTCATTCCTCAAGGACCGGAGCGGAGGAGGGGTGAGAGGGGCGAGGAGGCAGGAGAGGGGAGAGAGAGAGAAAAGGGTGGGAGGTGAAGTGTCCAGGAAACAGGCGCCAGAGCCCGAAGACAATCAGAGGATGTCTAATGACACAGCCTGCACATAATAGCTGTTAGACACATGTAGTCAAGTCTTCAAGTCAACACTTCACACTGTTACAAATGTAAAATGTCAAAGTTTAAATGACACCCAAGTATTGGTTTAGGGACTGGGAATACCCCTTCTCCAACGCAAGGACTTTAAAAAGATTTCTTGGGCGGTCAGTGACAAAACAGAATGACCATGGTTACCTCTGCAAATGAGAACTATTCTGATACTGCAGGACTGCAACTTTAAAGGAGACGTACTGTGCTCGTGTCTGCCGTATAGTTCTAATCCATGACACCCGCGGATCATTATGTTTACAATGCGGACATTTTAAAACGCAATATTGATCTAAAACGACTTAATAAAAGAAGCAAATCCGCTGACTTCAGTGTGAAAAAACCGCAGTGTCCAATGGGAGCTGACGTCGCCACAAATGTCAGAGCCTCGCAGTTGTTGGCACCTCCTATGGATAGCTGCACGTCACGCTAGCAAGCAGCTTGTACCAAAATGACGCAATACTGCCGAATCCTACGTATCACAGATTAATGAAAATAAAATTGGAGAACAAAGTTAAGTGCAGAACAGTAGGTGTAGGCCTGTCACGATAAACGTTCAACACATAACAGATGGAACAATCATTCAATCATTTGGGGGTCAATATTTATCGTGGGGACTTTTTCTTTGCACTAGTGGGAACATTTTGGTTATTTTTCTGCTCTACAATGAGATTTGAGCAGTAAAATGTTGAATTATTATGACTCATTATAGATACAAACAAATTACTTATGTATTGGATTCTGTTATTTATTGCAGTTCATATTTTTTAACAATATTGTACATTTCGAATATTTTTTTGGTGATAATTCTGCTTTAACATTCTGCTCCAACATGCGTCAATCAGTCTAAATACAACTTCGAGAGCGTAAATGAGAAGAGAAAACAACTATAACATGGTCTAAAAAGTCAATTTTGCATAATAGGTCCGCTTTAATAGCAATGAATGATGAAAAATATGATGTTTTGAATGGGAAAAGGGCCTCAAAATGTCGCAGATAACAGGATGCTTAAACCCATGATTTCAAAATGTATCCTGACAATCAAATCGCAAAGGCAGCAATTATTTAAGTCATTTTGTCATTTGTGAATCAAAAATATCAAGTTTTATTATGTATAAAATTTGCTAAGCTGCCCCGGTGAAGATGTATTTAAACATTTTCTTGAAATGCATGGGATTAGTATTGACGTCTCTCAAATGGCAACGCTCTTGGATGTGTTTACACTGAAGAAGTTAGTCCATGTGAAGCCGAGCTAAAAATCAATGCAAGTCATGTATCAGTGGTACTGCCCACAGCTCCACTGACAGGTCATTTTAGTCTATTGCACCTCCCTTCCTAGACATATTATCCGGAAATACGTTATGAGACAACACCCATGGCAAAAATTCAATAATGCCAACTGTGGAATATTTTAGATTTTAGGATTTGACATGTACAGGTGGAGGAAGGGGCCATTATTCCTATTGTTAATCAATTGTGCTATACATATGTTTATAAAATCCACAATGTTTAACCTAATCGAAGACAATATCCTCCAACCACATTTGAAACTCATAGTAAAAAGTTATTTACCACCACCTTCATTCAGATCATTTAAACTGTAATATTTCTGGAGGAGGGTTTGTTACCTGCTTGTCTCCATGGAGAATTTGGAGAGGTAAATTCCTTGCCGAGAAAGTTCCATAATGGAGATTTACATGTTAGATCTAGGGAGAGGCATGTCCGCTCACAGTAAGAAAGTATGATTTCAATGTATTTTTATGTAGCAATAAAACCAGTAGTCGAATAAAAGCTTTGAAAGTTTAATGCCATACTGTGGAACAACCCAGGTAAAGCGATAACACCTCCAAACCAATTATATGGTTATTTAAATGGTAAATGGTCAGATTTTTATATATTGCTTTTCCACCTTCTGGGGACTTAACACGTTTTACATCAAGGAACCACTCGCCCATTGACACACACATTCATACACCACTGTACAGGTGTATGAAGGTGGGTTAAGCGTCTTGCCCAAGGACACAACGACAGCAGTCATCTGTAGGAGCCAGAATCGCAACGCCAATCTGTGGTTCAGCGGATCTAACCATTCACCCAATGATGCTGAAGGGTCCGATCCACTGAGCGAGCGTCGAGAGCGGGATTCGAACCGTCAACCTTCAGATCAGCGGACAGACATACACGCCAGCCGAGTTACTGTCGCCCCTGCCCAACCACACACTTAACGCACATATTTCTGACTTCAAGGTTAAGTTGAGAAGTTGAGGTTTACGTTTTGGCCGTCCACCTACTTGTTGGATTTGTTGTGAGCTGACACGCTCCCAGCAGGTGGTAGTACGATTCCATTTCGCTGGTGGAGATACGGACGGTGGTGTAGGCCCGAGTGTATTGCCCGCAGAGGGGACAGCGGCTGGGTAATGTCAAACGGCGTAAAGCTTCCATGATATTTCCTTACTCGGACGCTAACTACAACATGACAGATAAACAAGACAGCACAGACTCTGGCTTTCACTGCCGCGTCATAATCTGGCGTTAGCGGCTAAGCCAATTAGCAGACGTTAGCATACGGCAATTCTCACTCCGCATGTGACCTAACAGCAGGAAATAAGCAAGATGAAAGATAAATTGTTGCGCAGTGAGTGTAGTGGCACAAATAGAGAGGGTAACGGGTTCGATTCCCAGACTTTCATGTGGAGTTTGCATGTTCTCCCTTGTGTCCTGGTTAGAGCTCATGTGCACAGTAAGCTAACAGTTAGGTAAACTTTGACTTAACAATGGGAATTGAACAAGATAAGAAATAGCAGCGTAGTGGCGTAGGGAGCATAATAGCACAAAGCAAGAAGGTATTGGGTTCGATTCCCGGATCTGCCTGGTGCTTTTCTACCTGGAGTTTGCATGTTCTCCCTGTGTCTAGGTTGGTAGGATAACAGCTAGGTAATCTCTGACTTAACAACAGGAAGTAAACAAGATAAGAAACTGCAGCGTAATGGCACAGGTAGCGTAATAGCACGAAGCAAGAAGGTATTGGGTTCGATTCCCAGACCTGCCTGGTGCTTTTCTAAGTGGAGTTTTTGCCAGTTGTCCCTGTGTCTATGTTAGTTTACTCATGTACACAGTAATCCTGACCATGAATTTATGGATTTGGGGAAAGTTGCCCATTGCTCACTGCTGTCCTTGCTCATGACAGATTGTCTAGTGGGGGCATTGAAGGATGGGTCAAATGCAAATCCAATGTTTTGTATACAGCTTGATCCTGGAGCTGTTCTCTGGACATGTGAGAAAATAGGTGAAAAAGCCTGACGAGCTTCATTTTAATGTATTACACTTGCCCCCTAAAACGTTCTTAGGGAAGGGCGATATCCGTAATATAAGATAATATCAAAATTACTGTTTTGAAAGTATGCAGAATTGCTACGTATATAAAACATGTACAAAGACAACCATAAAAAGAGAGCGGAATTTTGTTTAAAAGCTATATATAGTTACAATACTAAAATTCAGGCTTACTTCTCAGTGTTGATTTAATTACCACATCAATGATTTGGAGTACAACAGCAAAGTCATTTTCAAAACAAAATAAAAGAGTCTAATATTACCATGCGGTCTTAGTTATACTGTAGGTCAAGACCATTTTAACTACTCAGGAATGGTCCAGTTTCTTCCTGTTTATTTCTGTGATTTTTGTCAATACCAATACCTGCTCAAATCAATATCTAGTTCCGATTCCGAAGTTTTAGTATTGAATAGTATATAATTTTTTTGTTTTCTTAATATATAAGGTGACATTTTTTCAATTTTATGTTTCATTTTAATATCCATGAGTTATACTTGAGCCTCAATACAATTACAAGCGCATTTCAAATATTACTTTGCTCATCCCTTGTTTACCATATAATTTTTTAACATGTGTTTGACATACTGCCTGTTTCCAACCAGGCCAGACCCAGTGATCTCACTCTAACACTGAATGACATTTAAAGTGGAATTCTTTCAGTGCTGAACCCTCTCATTTGAAACACTTCTGGAGCAGAGCCAGTACTGTTCAGTCTATCATTAAATCAGCCATTACAACACGTTAATGTCACAGCAAGGTAAATGTTTTTTTTGTCCACGTACCTAACAGTTGTAGGCTGTTAGAAAAAAGCTGAGAGCAAAGTGGGAATTGCATGGTTTTTTTCATAAATGTTGCCATCATCGGAAAGAACTTGTTTTTTATGTGTAAATTTAACAAGTTTGCAAAATGTTCTGTCACTCCTCAACTTATCAGCTGGTTGTAAAATGAAAATATGTTCACCAAATGTTCTGGGTTAACTGTGTTTCTCAAAAAAATAACAAACTTTTAAGATCATAGTTATCCATTTTAAAGGTGTACTATGCAACTTTTCCGATTATTGGAGTGTTGAACAATATGGCATTTAACATCTCCAGGTGACGTCACCAAATCAAGTTACATCAAGTTCAAGTCAGATCTGTGGAGAGGCCAGCTCACAATAAGAATGCATGTTTTTGAAGGTATATACCAATAAAAAATACCTGTAATTGAATTTATGCAAGATAGATTAGTTAGGCCAGCAAAGCAATGGCATCGCCTTGGAGACAAACAGGTGACGGATACCCCACAAGAAAAGCTGCATAGTGCATCTTTAATGTTTTAATTTATTAACAACAAGCCTATTGCTTCTCTTTATCTTTCTGTTTATGTTTACATTTTTTGTTAAGCTCCTCACTTTGAGTTGCCAGAGCCTAAGAATAAAACCAGTTTGAAATAAACCCAAACAGCTAAAAGCACATCACAGCTATAGGGCTGAGAAATATGAATAATCACAATATTTTTTATGTATATGTTTTATTCTATTTTATATACAGAAGGCAGACCTCTAATAATTGTCATTTAAAACAAAAACAGTTCAAATGTCTTCCTCCAAACCACACGCTTTCACTGACAAGAGGATTGGCTGTAGACCTCTCCATCAAAAAGCCCCAAGCTGATCATTAACAGTTAGAAATCAATCTCTATTTTTAAAAAAAAGCTCTAATTTTGTTGTTGTACTAGCTCTCACTTGAAAAAACAAATAAAACCACAGGAAAGTACACAAATCTGACATGACTTACATATAACAGACCCCATGCTCGTATGCGGTCCAATATCCTCTCTCTAAAGCTTTGTCCCGGGCACCATAACCCCTCCGCTGCTGTCCCTTTACAGTGCTCCCGGTCTGGAGAGGAGGGTCCTCTGCGTGCCCTATCCTGCCCCACACCAAGCTCCTTCTGGCTGGGCACTTCCTCTGCATCCTCCCCTCCTTAGCACACTGCCTTCCCATGACTCCGCCTCCAAAACAACGTTATAGCTGTAGCTTGGAGAAATGAAAAGAAAGGCACGTGAGAGGCCCTCGAAAACTCCCAGGAATCTACCCAAATGCCAAAGTACTTTAAATCTTGTACTTGCAGATACTAAATAGTACTTAAGAGGCTATACAACATTGGATTACTCTGAAAACAACTGGGTAAATGAGAAGGGAAAACAATTATAACGTTTTCTTATTGGTCATGTCTCTTGCGCCGTATCTGATTTTGTACTGTCCTAAAAACATGAAAAGCAGAACTGGTTTATTTTAAACGGTTTACAGTGTCCAAACGTACTCCTCACTTACCTTATTTATTCAGAGCATCCAAATTATTCTCAGCAATGAGTTTATAAGTGCTTTTTCACAACGTTTAGAAACCAGAGTAGAGTTTTGCCATCACAGTAATTCTAACAACAACTAGCACGCTAACAGTGCACTTCCTGATTATTGGACAATGGAATTTCGATGTATTTATTTAAGGGGAGAATGCATATTAATGAACATACAAGGCTACTTTTCCATCTGTAGTCCTTGGCAGGTCAGGACAAGAAACAACATATAAGATAACACATATGACACACATTCAGTTACAAACAAACAGTAAACACATTACAACATTAGAGTAAAAAAAAACAACTGTATTTTAAATGTGTTTAATGTGAGACTCTGATAGCAGCTGGGATGCTGTTCCAAACCTCTGGGAAAAATAGTTAAATGAGATTTGAAATGAGTGGATTTCGAACTGCCAAACATCTGGTTAGAAACTACTTCTCTACCATCTGAGTCACTATGCCTTTCTGGGGTATTCTTCAATTCTGTATCACAATCTATTCAGAGACACTGACCTGTAGTGCACCCGCCGCTCACGTGCACACAGAATAGTATAATAAAGTTAATGAAAACAGACAGGAGCAGACAGAGCCCTGCTGAGTTTCCTCATTGTCTCCACTAAATCCTCTTACTCGGCACTATTTACAGTCAAGGACTATATTTAACCAACACTTTTTCGACACTAAACGCAACACAATAGAGTCCAGTTTCAATCAATAACAACCAATATACAAACATACACGCATCAAATAGACCGGCCTTGTACCTAATAATGTGGCCATTATTGTGGCCTACTTCAAGGTTGGTGTTTATCTGTCTTTCTTAACCCTCATTATGGTTTATTTTGAAAATGTATTTTGTATATTCTATTTAAACAATTATTGAGAGCAAATTCTGTTTGTGGAATTACGCATTAACAATTTACACCAAGTTAGCGCTATACGAAATGAACATGTATACCATACTAAAGGTACTACAGTACACAAAAGTAACCCCTGTGAGCTTTAAGCCATGTTATAATGTTGTTACCTCCTCAAAAACATTATGTCTGTCTACATCTCCAAAGCTAAAAATGCTCTGTTCCACCTTGTGATGTCATGCAGTGGTAGTTTTCAAGTTAACATCTACCTTTTACCTTTTGTTCGGTAGAGATGTCTGAAATTATTAAAATGATTCTAGTCAAAGTGTATGGAGTTTAAAAACACAGTGGAGCGCTTCCTGTATTACATCATGACATCACAAGGTGGAAAAAAGTGTTTTCTGTTTGAGAGAAGAACTCAGCCTACGTTTGCAGGGTGTGTGTGTTGAACAAACACAAGGTGGAAAAAGTGTTTTCTGTTTGAGAGAAGAACTCAGCCTACGTTTGCAGGGTGTGTGTGTTGAACAAAACACAACTCCAGGTTTGTGGTGAGTAAAAAACATTATAACACAGATCAGAAAATAGTGTAATATGGGTCATTTAAAAATTTAGTAATTGTACAATATAATTTGTCTAATACCAGACACGCACAACTTTCTCTATTATTTTAAGCTTCTTTGAAAACATCAACAGATCTTGATTGATAAAAGAGAAACTGCTAATACATTGTCAAATAGTATTTTTTCAGTATAACGATATAAACACATATCTACGAGTCTACACTTCCATACGTTTCCATATTTTCCAGTTTTTCCCGTGCTGATTCAGTAAATGCATTCACCACATATACGTAGGCCTGTCACAATAACAAATTTTGAAGTGCGACATATTGCTGAAGTCAATATAAACGATAAACGATTAGTTTGTGTAATTTTAGTTCATAATTCAACCTCCTACAGCTAAAATCTTATCATATTGCGGAAAAAAATAACCGCTACTACAAAGAAAAAGTACCCACGATAAAAACTGAACAAAAAAACCAAACAAAAATCATTGTCCCATTTATAATATACTGAACGCTAAGTTGTTATAGTGATATACTGTGACAGGCCTACATATACGTCAGACTAATGCAATAAAAAATGTAACTATTTAGGTGGCGTTTTGGACAACTGGGTGTAGGTCCTCACTATTACATAACTGAAGTTTGCTATAATAAGCTTTTAAGAAGCAACGTAAAGCATCAAAACACTCAATGACTGAAGGTCAAGTGTAACTTTTTATTGTTGAAATCTGGTCTTGCCATATTTATTTTATGTCAATTTCATTAGGCCTATAGAATTTCTAACCTTGGCGTATTACTACTACTACTCCCAATTGTGTTGCAGTGGCTTCTATGTTATTACGTTTAAACCAACTCCAACAGTAGTTACAGTAAAAGAAAAATTCAGCTCTTTCACCTGGATAAAACGTTTTGTTTTTTTTGAGCGAAGACGCCTTGCTGCTCATCCTCGCCGCTTCTTCAGTTCTTCAGTTACTATGGATCATACCTGGACGACTGAGGGATCACACAGACGCCAACTCCAAAAGCTTTTTTCCCCTTCAATTTGTGCGTATCGGTACTTGTTTGTTTTTTCTGTGACGTAAATATAAATTATATCGTATGCCAGAAAAGATTTTATGAAATGAATAACTCTGACTATCCCAACCTCTAGTTCTGAGATGGTCAGCACTGATGTAGTGTTTTCAGCTGCTGGGAGGGGTCCTGTTGCATCATGTGTTTAAGTCACTGGGGTCTGGCTGCGTCACCGAGTCTCCCTTTTGCATTAACATCAACAACATTACAGTGTGAGAGAAGAGAGAGAGAGAGGAGAGGGGGGAGAGGTGTGGAAGGAGGGAAGAGGGGGAGAGAGAAGGGAATGGGAAACAGAAGGAGCGAGAGAGAGGAGGGGGGTGAACACTGTGATATCTGGTCTGTCTGTGCTGTCTGAATAATTAATGACAATAAAGCCACAACCAAAGGAACAGCTGTCGCCTTCACTAATGAGGTTTACCATTTTATATAGTATTCGCTATAGAGAAACACAGTACTGTATAGCCAATCGTCTGTCCACGTTTTTGTGAATCTGAATCGGAAACATTTTAGATGAAAGGCAGCTGATAAGAACAACAAATACTTTATATACTTTATACTTTGCTTTCAAGATCAAAACTGTGGAACTGTCTGCGTAATCCCTCAGTCGTCCAGGTATGAGCCATAGTAAAAGAAAAATTCTAATCTGTCAACTGGACATAAAGTGTCCCCAGAACCGAAGAACCGCTTCTTCGGTTCTGGGGACACTTGGATGAGCAGCGAAACGTCTTCACTCCTACAACTTTTCGTCCAGGTGACAGATTTGAATTTTTCTTTTAGTATGCGGAACTAGATTTATACTAGGAAAATGCCTTTGCTTCATATAGTATTTGTAAAAACAGCTATTTAGATAAAACATGAAGAAGCAATAGCCAGGGCCAGACAATTGTCAAACACAGACAAATGTATCCAACCAGACGAGAACCATGTGATCCTAGACGGTTGTTTCTCTGTCATGGTTCAACATCAGAGTAAGAAAAGGGACTAAGTGGGCGGGGCTAACGGTTCATTCTGAAACATGCTCTTCACTTTCGGTAGACCTGTCACGATAAATACTATATTTTCTTTGTAAAAGTTGGGAGATTTGGGGTATTTTTGTTGCAATACAATTACATTTGAGCTGTAAAAGGTTGAATAAGTGACATCTATGGCTACTTATTGATCAATAATAGTACATTATATGTTGCAGCTCAGGCTTTTTAATGATACCATCCATTCAAAAGCTCGTTTACTGGGATTATCTTGCATTATTGTTATTGTGTCAGTAGCATAAAGTATTTTCAATATTATCATTTATCGCAGTATATCTCTGTGCCAATATATCGACAGGCCTAACTTTTGGTTCAGAATCAGGTACAGGTCATCTAAGTAGCCACAGCTGCCCTGGCCTACGTGGACCAAAGCAAGGCTGCCGATCTACGCCGTCGGCCCTGCCTCACGCACCGCACTTACGCTAAGCAAGGTGCGTGGTTGCTTAAGGAACCATCAGAGAAGAGTTTGAACCACAGAAATTTGGGTTGGTGAAGAAGCTACTGCCGCCCACTGGTAAATTGTGGACATCACACTGCCTCCATATTGTGCACGATAACAACTCTCTGCCATAAAAGTAATTCAACTTAAAAAAGTCTTAAAAAAGTGGAAGACAGAACTGGTTCATACATATTCCTCATCTTACGAACCCATTCCTTACATCATAATTATTCACCACGATGAGGTTATAAACGCTTTTCACAACTCTCAGAGACCAGAGCGGAGTTTGCTGTCACAACAAGTAGCATGCTAACCAATCACTTCCTGATTCTCGGACAATAAAACGCTTTCTAATTAGATGCAGACAGCACGCAGCTGATGCATTTTGACCTCAAGACCTGCATATACATTATATCTGTGCTGGGGCAAGACAGAGTGCAGGGCCTTTAATGTTAATCTTGAAACTCAACTATTTTCATACCTGCTGCAGAGCCACACTTGACCCAGACTTTTGATCGTTCTAAGCTCCGAGTATTACACTAGAAAGAGGTCAGACAAGAGTTCACCCGCGGCATTGAACCAACAGCGTCCATTGTTCTGTTGTTGTTTTGTTGGACTCAGCTGGACTCGGGCCCAGGTGACACCAAAAAGACAAACTCCTTCCACCCCCCCACCCCTCCCACGCATAACCCTCCCATGCAGTACTTACCCCCTCCTCCCTCCGGCCCCCTTCAGTGCGGTTTGGGACAGGAAGAGGAAGTGTGGAGAATGGGGCTCGGACGTCATCACAACAAAGAGCAGTTTATTCCGAATACAGCAGCGGCGGACATCACAACACAGATTTACTGCAGGAGACAGGAATGTTCCACCACAGAGGCTACAGGGGGCATCGGCTCTAGCGGTTAAACACATTATAACTGAAGTCAGCATTTCATGGGTTTGCAGTGTTTAGTTTAAAGAAGACATATTGTGCTTGCGTCTGCTATAAAGGCATAATCTACGACACCCGATCATTATGTTACAATTTGCACATTTTAAATCACAATATTCATTCAAACGACTAAATAAAAGAAACAAGTCCGCTGACTTCCGCGTTAGAAAACTGCGGTGCCCAATGGGACCTGACGTCGGCGTAAACATCATCACTACAGAGGCCCGTGTAGCTATCGGCACCTCCTATGGACAGCTGGGGGGATTTTTTTTCATTTGTACCAAAATGAATA
>KN476142.1:237229-250853 GCA_000787095.1 Periophthalmodon schlosseri
TATAAAAATACAAACAAAATAAGGGTTTAAGATTTCCAATTCAGTTCATAGTATATTATATTATATTATTATATTTTGTAAATGTGACACGAATCACGCATACTGGTTCCTATTTTGCAATATTTTATTCACTTATTTTAGTTATTATTTAAAACTATTTTATTTGCTCTTTAGCAGTGTATTTTAATATATTTTTATCATTTGAGCTACTGTGTATCCAATACCTATCTTTTTTCACATGGATCAATAGTTATCAGTTATTCTAGTTAATAAATAATGAGCAGTTCTTACAACAACTGAATATATTTCCACAATGCATTTAAATATTTGTAACCTAACCATTTATTTTTCAAAAAATATAAGGAAATTGCCAATATGCTAAAAAAAAATTTATTATTTATTAAAATTTGTTATTTATTATTTAAATATAGGCTAATAGTTTTGTTTTAGAATTAACTAAAAATATCACATATATTAATTTTACTACAGCCACAGCCATAATTTATCAGCCTAAAAACAACACTAACGAAATAAAGCACGTTTTAACAAAGACAGTTTGCTATGTCATATGGAGCCATACGTCAACACAGACACAATAGCTACTTACATTGTTGTTAAATCATTAAAAACAAGCCAATGTTTGCCAGTCTCTTCTTCACCCATTGCACTTCTTCCTATAATAAATAAATACAAAAATAAACATATATATTCCATAAGCTGCAAAAAGAGCAGTAATTCCAGTATGGGGTTGTCTGTTCCACAGAGGCGCGTCCTGTGATGAAGACTGTGATGAAGGAGCTGAGTCACAGATGGAGCCGACCAATTAGAGAGCAGTACCGTACCTGCCCGGGGCACAGGGGAGGGGGGTGGAGAGGGAGGGGGAGAGGTTTGTGGAGGAAAACAAGGAGAATGGATGATACAGGAGTGGACTTATAGGAATGCAACGTTGCTAAGAGTAAAAAGCATACTACAGCTAGTAAATTACGCCCTAAAGACAAAATATCTTGGAAAATCACACAGTTTTGAATGAATGTTAAATTAAACACAAAAGTGCGTAAACATAATGTCAACTTGTCACTTTATGTTCTATTTGCAGCCTATTGACAATTTCTTATTATAGACGATGCACAAGTCGATGTTAAAATTTGGTGAACATTTTAATTACCAATATTATCTTGTAGAATATAGACCAGTGCTTATCAGTCTTTTTGGAGTTGCTGCACACTATTTTGGCTGAAAAGCACACCACCACTAAATCATGCCAGGACAAAAATTAACCTTTCCTAAATAGCTTTAGAGCTGTATCAGAACAAGTATAAGACCACATAGACTAGTATACGCTCATGGATCACTATGGAACCTACCTGGACAACTGAGGGATTACATAGATATAAGACCACATGGTAATATAAAAGAAAGTACTACGATTTAATGTTGAAAATGGCATTCTATTGTCGAAATAAAGAGTATCGGAATCAGTAGTGAGTATCGAGTTTATTTCTTAGTATCAGAATCGAGTCTGAAATTTTAGTATCGTGACACTAGTGGCAAATAATGTCTTTTCTTTTGTCTGGTTATTTAAATTTGCCCATTGTTTTGTTTTCTGTTTTGGTGCCGAAATTTTCTCGAGACACTCCAAAATGGTACATTATTTGATTAAATCCACTTGTGATTTTGTTAAGCCAAACTGAACATTTTTCGAGTGTTCACTGTTATACTGGTTAGTAAGTAAGTTATTGTCACACATAGTAAGAAAATTAGCATCCTGTTTTGCCTACATTTGACACACATAGCCTTTGTTACCACGCTCATATTCCCCACACAAAGCAAATCAATTCTTTCACACCTCATTTGTCATGCCTCCATCTTCCTGCCTGATCCTCCAAGTCTGATCCAGCTCCGTGTTTTGATGCATTCGAACTCCAGACAGAACATGGTCGCCCCTCCCCTCTCTCCTCGTCTCTGTCTCATGAGTGCCTCGTAGCCCCTGGGATTCGGCCTGGGACACTGTTGGGGAGATGCACATATTGGACATCTGTGCTCATGCTCACTTTATCTCCGGTTCGCAGCCAATTACCGCCACATGAAGACACCGGCGAAGCATAGGAGCAGCTGGAGATGTCAGTGCACTGTTAATATAGGCCAGTTCTCTTCTAAAAATATGATTGTGTTATTAGAAAGAAAAAAAATACAAAGAAATGTATTTGTATTGTGGAAAAAGAAGAGGTCATTCCTATAAGACTATATGTCTGTATCATATATTCTAAAAAACTAGATTGTAAAAATGGATACCCAGATTTTAATTGATACTAAAATTTATATCAAAGCTAAACTAATTTGTGCAGGCATTGATGGAAAAATATAATAAATATATATAACAAAATATAATACATAAATATAACAAAGGTGGACCTTTCCTGAATAATTTTAGATTGCTCTTTGATCTATATTACAACTAGCTTAAGACCACGTGGTAATATGAAAGACACTACAGCTAGTTTGTACTGAAAATTACAATCTATTGTTGTATGTAAAAAAAATAAAAAATAAAAAAAAAAAGATTTAATTCATTTTGGTCCAAATCGGTAGTGGGTATCAAGCCTATTCATAAATATAAAAACCATGTTTAAGATTTTAGTATCATGACAACATCACACAACAGACATCCAGTTATTATAAATAGTCCTATAAGAAGGCTCCGGCTACTTTAAGTATGCATATACTGTACTGTAAAGGTTATAGGTATGAATACTCACCTTTGTGTGCAGGTCAGACTGTGTGTAGATATTATATTATATTTCGATTTTAAAACAAAAAATAATAAAGTATGTAAAGTTCTATATATCTCCTTTAATTTCGATCAGAGTTTGCAACAAGCAGCATTGTTTTGATATTTTCATACATCCATTATCATCTTTCATATCTTCAAAGTTGATCACAATTAATATATTTACCATTGAGTTTTTGGAATATAAATGCCAAACAATTAATTAACTTCAACTATCAACCTTAACTATCAACTTTATCTGCTGCGTGTAAAATCTCGTCACCATAAAAAACGTGCTCGTCTGGAGGAAAACAAATCAGGTTGAGTGACAGGTAAACATCCCCGAAGAAGACGTGTCTGGGACCACGTGTTTGAGCTCTATGCTCTGATTGGCTGATCCTCACTGTCGTTTACGGAAGTGTCCACAGCCAGAGCGGGAAAGGAGATAATCGTGTGCGCCTCTCACCAACAAATCAAAGTCAAATTATTACCTACAGTCCTGTTAAAATACACCCGTGGCTGACGTTGCATATCAAAAAAGACTGTCTGGATTGTATACTTAATGCACGCCGTCCAAAAGACAAGGAAAAGTGGTTTAAGCTAAGGTAAGTGTGAGGCGATTGTTAGCAAAAGGATTACAAACTTTGTAGCCTCCAATGCTACTCTCGAATTAGAAAGAAATGTAATTTAGAAAAGATTTGGGTTTTTGCACGTATATTCATTGTCTAAAACGCCTACAAACGTAAATACAAATGTATGCTTTTGAGGGTTTTCTTAGAACAGCCTTGCTTGTTAGAAATGTATTTCCAGAATTCAATTCAGATAAATATTCAAATGAAATAATAAAATATAATTATATCACAAATTTCTCTTCAAAATAGTGATCGTATAGAAGTTAGCAAAAGGAGTTTATGGTGTGATTTCTGATATGCATTGGTGGGAATGGTACTATTTAGATAACGTGCTGCTGGCACAGATATTTTTGTGATGACATTTGACATCTTGCAGTATAATTGAAATATGTTTACTTAAGTATGTTTAGTCCATCTTCTTTACAAAGTCACGTGCATATTTAATTCAGCCATATATCTTTATGAACCTGAATCACTGCATGATTTTAGTGAAATGCAGTGAATAGAAAATATCAAAGATACAAACGGCTTACAATAGTCAACAAAGCATTGTAGTATTATTTAGTTTCTTCTTATGTTCTTCATTAACTAAAATTTTATGTTTCTTGTCTCTGTTTGTAAGTTGTTATAAGTGTGATCAAAAAGAACCATGCACGCGTTTTTAAAAGGAGCCACTGTTCAGAGCACTAAATCACAGAAGGAGAAGGCAGCAGCTGGACCCAGTGGAGAGAAGAAGCAAAAGTCTGTGCCCTGGGTGGAGAAATAGTAAGTCATCAGCAGTTCCTGTGTAATCAAGATTGCAATTATTAACAAAATTTGCCTGTGTAATTATTTTATAATTGCTATAATCAATATTGTTTTGTGTAATCCAGTAGGCCAAAATGTGTGGACGAGGTGGCCTTTCAGGAGGAGGTGGTCGCAGTGCTCAAGAAGTCTCTGGAGGGAGCGGATGTGAGTCCAGGCATTGGAAATTTAAAGTGTCACAGATTTTTGTTTTTTGTATTAGTGTGTTTACTTAGTTTTAGTCAATCATACTTTTTCCAAGACCTACCTGTGAACATAGATGCATTTTATGTAAAAGCAAGATCTATAACATGTAGGTTATACATACAAAGAAGAAGAGAACCAGCCACCAGTGTCTAGAGATGGATGTGTTTCAGGATAAAACAAAAAATGTAAACAAGAACCTCTCTTTTTCATGTAAATTGAAAACTGACTGTGCTGAGAAGGTCTATATACAATTGGCAGATTATTGCATTGTAATCCCTTTAAACCACTGTTTCTGGTACTGTGGTACACGGGCTGCCTCTGGTGGTGTGTGCGTTTGAGTACTGGCTTTGATTAAACACATCTATGTCATGTTTTTGTCCTCTAATTAAGTAGAACTACCTTATCCATGGTTTTGTCTCAGGCTGGCAGGCTAGACATGTTTAGGTCTGCGTGTACTCTGAAAGTCAAATTTTATCTCAGAATGAAAAGTTTGAGAACCACTGCTCTAAACAATGGTAAAGATCATGGTTTCTAATACAAAACTACATCAAAATTATTTTCTTTTCACATGCAGCTTCCCAACCTGCTCTTCTACGGCCCTCCAGGAACAGGAAAGACCTCCACCATCCTGGCTGCTGCAAGAGAACTGTTTGGGTAGGTAGACATACTTATTTTGGTTACTCTCTCACTCTTGCATTCAGTTCTTGGTTTTGTGTGCATCTAAAACGTTACATATGTCATGATCTGCTTTTTTTGTGTGCAGTCCCGAATTGTACAGACAGAGGGTGCTAGAGCTGAATGCCTCAGACGAGAGAGGGATCCAGGTGGTCAGGGAGAAGGTGAAGAACTTTGCACAGCTCACAGTGGCTGGGTCTCGATCAGAGTAAGTGCCAAATGTTTTGAGTAATCGTTTGATCCGGCAAATCTTCAAAATTGTACTTATCCTTTCAATTAAATAATTAACCAAGGATACCAATTTATATCATTGATATTGTAGATGCTGCACTTAGATTACAATAGAATACATTGTAAGAGCAGTCAAATTTTAGCACAGTATTGAAATTGTTACAGTAATCTATTAAACCATGTATTTGCTTCAAATACATGTTACTTTATTTTTTATCAAAATGTCAAAATTTTAAAAACATCTACAATTTTACTTGCCATGTTTTAGCTAAGTCTAAGTTGACATGTATTATGAAAGATAAGGAAAAAAGATGCATTAACCAATAGTAATAAAGGCATGATCACAACAACATACTGACAGATGGCTCAGCAGTGACAGGGGCAGGAAAAAAATCAATGACCTGCTGTAACCTCTTAATAATATATGAGCATCTGGCCAATCTACATTACAGTTTAAAGATTTTCAATTTTTGGTGAATGGAGTAACATTTTTAGTGACTATATATTTAACTTGGTTTTATATACATGTTGATTGATTGTTTCAGTGGGAAGCCTTGTCCTCCCTTTAAAATCATCATTCTGGACGAGGCAGACTCTATGACCGCTCCAGCTCAGGCGGCGCTCAGGAGAACCATGGAGAAGGAGAGCCGCACCACTCGCTTCTGCCTCATCTGTAACTACATCAGCAGGTGGGTCCAGGGGCTGCAGTTTGGATGCAGTGGGGAAAATGCATAGTTAAAGATAATTGGTATAAAATGTGCTCCTACCAGGCCTGTCATGATAATTACAATTTCAACTTAACTTTCAATATATGAAAGCTGCAACAATATATTTTGGGGCTCAAAATGTATTTAAAAATGGGGGGGGTTTGGGGTATTTTTGTTGTAATACGTTAAGATTTGAGATGTAGAGGGTTGGAAAAAGTAACTTCTGTAGCTAATTATTGCTTATTATTTATATTTATTTATATAATAGTTCTCTGTAGCAGTATGTCGTGCTTTAAAATGTGTTATCGTGACAGGCGTAGCTAATACTGGTTTAAAAATGCAAATATAATCAAACCAAACTTGGGATGCCACTAGTTGTCATTTAAAAAAGACAGATAAGATAATAGAACCTTTATTTGTCCCACAATGGGGAAATGGAGTGCTGCAACACATGACATAGTACTAGCAGGAGAAATGTATTAAAAAATATATAATATATATTAATACGATGAACTTTTAAAATAGACTTTGCACATGTGCAGTTTTTTCATATGTAGTACATTTGGCAAAAAAAGAGGGTTAAGTGCTAATTAATTTTATTTTCAGCTCAAAATAAAATAAAACTGTAGCTAAAAGGCAGTACTACAATGATAGCACAAATATTTATTAAAATGTATAAAACAGATAAAAAAAGAGGGTTAAGTGCTAATTCATTTTATTTTCAGCTCAAAATAAAATAAAACTGTAGCTAAAAGGCAGTACTACAATGATAGCACAAATATTTATTAAAATGTATAAAACATTTGAGGCCAAAGTTGTGGCCTGAACCCCACAATTTATGTATGATATTATGTCTAAATGTCAACTTGGTCTGTTTTGTTTTGGGTTTTTTTTCATAGGATTATTGAGCCGCTGACCTCCAGATGTTCTAAATTTCGATTCAAACCTTTAGCCAATGAGATCCAACATCAGAGACTGCTGGACATTTGTGAGAAAGAGAACCTGAAATACACCAATGAGGTGAGGTTCAGTAATTTGAAAGGGTGGATCAAAAACAGCCAACATTTCCTATATTTTTAATGGGGTGAGGTTCTATATATTTGAAAGGGTTGATCGAAAACGGCCAACATTTCCTATATTTTTAAGCAATATTATGTCTTATAAAATTAACCAAACATTGCCCTCCAGTGGTGGGTATGTGCCACTGTTGTATGTTAGTGACTGCTCAGTGTTCGATCTACATCCAATACATGAACCGATACCCCAGACTTTAAAAATGCATCTTTTGGTTTTACATTTGTCTGAGAATACATTTAAACACTGACTTCAGCTGCCATTTATATTTAAATGCATTTGTTTATCAGAAGAAAAAGATATTTAGAATGTAAACTAATCACATGTGTTTGGTCTACTGTTAAGCTACTTTTGTTGCTGTAAATATGAATGCTGGTATTATATTAAATAAATATAGGTTAAATGAAATCTAAATGTACATCCATTCCTCCACAGAGCATTGAAGCCCTGGTTAGAGTGTCCGAGGGAGATTTGAGGAAAGCCATCACGTACCTCCAAAGCGCTGCACGTCTCAACACCGACAGAGAGATCACAGAGAAGGCAGTCGTTGAAATAGCAGGGGTGAGGCTTTGGAATCACAAATGACTAAATATTTGAAAGTTTGATTTTGACCATGATTCTGATTTTGAATTTTTGTTTTAGGTGGTCCCTACGAAAATGATTGACAACTTGCTTGAGATCTGCTTCAAAGGAACATTTGAGAAACTAGAGGTTGCTGTCAAAGTAAGTAAAACCTTTTTTTTTTCTTTTTTTGTACTCTTCTCTTGTCATGTCTTTATTAGGGATGCACCGATACTGATTCTGATACTAGTATCGAATACCTGACTATATCGATACTGAAAAATTAGTTAGGTCGGATATCAGTTCCATAATATTAGTTAAGCTGATATTGATTTGCCCTTTAGTAGGATGTAATAAGACTATTTACAGGCTGATTTTGGCCTAGAACGTCTTATAATGTTTGAACTTTTATTCATACAAAGCTGTTCAGTAGTGATTTGAAGGATAAATAACAGTTACATAACACAGTTGGATCTCTTGTGTAATAGGTCAACTGTGTTTTAAGAAAATAAGTGACATGTTCCGTCCCTACACTGGTATTGGTTAATATCGGGTATTGGCAGATGCTTAAAGTCAAAGTATCGATATATCGGTATCTGAATATATAACTGAAAAAGCTAGATTGCTACATCCCTAGTCTTTATTTCTATTCACTATTATTACTGAAAATAAAACAAATTTGTGGAAAATAATTGAAACTGTAAAATTAGTATTCAGAAAACTTCAGAAAAGCGTTTTTGTACTTTCCAGAACATTGTGGATGAGGGCTACGCTGCTACACAGATCCTGGGGCAGCTCCATGAAGCCATTATAGAACGAGACATCAGTGACAAGCAGAAGTCGGCCATCGCGGAGAAGATGGCTGTAAGTCTACTACTAAATTTATCATGTTTACTCCACAGCTGTTATATTAATAATTACACACTGATACATTTACATAATAACTAATATAATGATGTGGCGTCATGTACTTGCGTAAAGTCTGTGTTTCTGTTTTGGTGTAATTTTTTCAGGATATTTTCGCTAAGTAAGAAAATGAATTCAATACTAAAACTAAGTGTTGTATTGAAAAGAAGGGAAGATAAGGGGATCGAGAACCAAGCTCACGATGAAACTACTGAAATACTTTCTATATCAGAGAGCCACATATAAGACTCCTGCTTTCTACATTTGTGTAATGTCCATGAAGCAGTGCCATATGATTGCGCAACAAACAAATCATTTTTTTGCTGGCATTTTACACCTTGTTTCTGGACTGCAGTTGGAAACTAGCTCTATCCATGGCTCCAGAATTATGACAATGGGAAAAATAAAAATCTTTTCAATAGTCAACTGTCCTTGAAATAGGCATGGAACGATATTGAAATTTGGTGTCACGATTATCATGGCCAAAATAATTGCGATTAACGATTATATCACGATTATTATTAAAGCTGCTGACAGTTTAAAAATGTTATGGATATGAATACTTGAAAAGTATGAAAAGTTCCATATTTAAACAATTGTTATAGAATTGTACTTTGTCTTCAAAGCAACAATGATTTAGAAGAGAACATTGTGGATAAATAGCTTTTTTTCTGCACATTCTGGTGATATAATGGTAATTATCTTTTGTTAGTGATTATCACGATTATATGAGATGTCCCATGTATGATTATTGTCTACATTTTTTGTGATAATTTTAGACAGTGTCATTTCCAGGTAGAGATGGGACAATAAACAATAATATTGTTTACCGTGATACAATGGTAAACACTCAAAATGCACATACTTTTTAAAAAAATCTATTATCTATTTAATAAAAGAAAAAGCTTGGTTAGTTTAGCAAGTGTGCCTTAAGCATCTGAAATGTTTCCTGAAATCTTAACATATTTCGTGAACATTATTGCCCTTTAATAGTTCAAACGAGAATAGCTATGCTGTGACTTGATGTTACATGAAAGCCTTGACTATTAAATGTCTCTTTTATTCCTCACTCAGGTGGTGGATAAGTGCCTGGCAGATGGAGCAGACGAGTACCTGCAGATGCTGAGCCTGTGTTCTGTCATCATGCAACAAGCTGAAAAGAATAACTAAAGCAAATGTACCGTATGCAGTTCTGTCTACCCCAACAACCACAATAACAACATGCTGAACCACTGGCCTTACCAAAGTATTATAGTTCAATAGAATGTACAGATTGTAATGGAAGAAAACAAAATTCTCTCTTAATTAATGTTACACATTTGGATGTGCTGCTTGGTAACATGTTTTTGTACATTTCCTCACCTTTTGTAGGCAATAAATAATGTATTGTTAAGTCGATGTGTTTTCATCATGCATAATTCAAGGTAAAAACCATTTCCATCTTAAATGGACAGAGTTAGGGCAGCATAAGGTAGAGCTCTTTGGCCTTTCCTGCCCTTCTGGAAGTAAACAAGGCGTGGAGCTGTTTTAAATGATTGAATTGGTCTAATCCCTTTTGCAAAAGTTGACTTGGAGCTCCAAAATCTTCAAATCAAATATTACTTTTAGAGTAGAATCTTGAAGACAATTGTAGTTTCGATCTGTTCACAATTACAAAAAATATTTTATATTATGTTACGCCAATGAACAACTTTTTGAATGTATTAATTATCATACTGAGCTTGAAAGCAGAAACTAATTTGAATTCAGCGAGACAAATTGCTCATTTCTATGCAAAGAACAGGCCTACTGACTTTCTTACAGCAGACCATGCTGTATTTATTCTGCTCTGGTGATATGGCTCTCCTTCAATGATATTAGAGTGAATTTAGCACATGACTTTATATGTAACTTTTCTGGTGGGGGGGTTCTCAACCTACTTGTCTCTATGGAGATGTTATTACTTTACTTATAATATTCCAGTATGGCATTAAACTCATCCATCTTGCACCGATCTTGCATTTATACAATTATGCCTTTGTTGCACAAAAATACCTTGACCATACCATTCTTACTGTGACAAGTTCACCTCTCCACAGGTCTGACTTGTAACTTGGCCTTGTGGTGTCACCTGCTTGTCTCCACATAGATAGAAAGGTTTAATGCCATACTGTGGAATTTTCCAGGCTAAGCAATACCATCTACAAAGTGGGAGGGGCAGTTAGTGCTGCATCTGTAGGGAGGGGCTGGTACATGTGACGGATGTGTGATTGTAGTGTATGTTTTTTACACATATTTAAGTGACAAGCGACATATAATAAATGTACTGTTAAAAGTCCAAAAAAGAAGAAAGATGGTACAGCTTTAATTATCCTAATAAGCTTACCTAATGGATTAAACACTAACAGCCTATAAATAAACAGAGGCAGTAAAATGGCCAGTCTCAGATCTGAAGAAATGCAGTTGTGCTCCAGAACTTTATTTGCCCCGGTGTTAAAGGAGAAAGCGTTGTAAATCACAAACGCGGTGTAAAAATGTAACACGATGGGAGCGTCCAGGAGAGCGGGCCGCTGCGCCGTGCCTGCCTCTCCGTCTCCATGGTGACCGGAGGGAGGGGTGGACCCGCCGGAAACTGTGTCTGCAGTGCCAGCAGAAAATGAAAGGTTTCCCAGCTGATTAAACCCATCTTTTATCAGTGCCGGTGGGTAACATCTTGCACGTATGAGTCTGAGGGGCCGCATCAAGTCCGCGTGGAGCCCGGCGCTGGCATGACTGGAGCCGTGCGTGCGCTTTCTCTTCCAGTATTAGAGCGAGAGTGTGGGGAGCATCGCACCGGCTGAGCGCACACTGGAGAGGGATACCGCCCGTCAATGCTAGCGAGAAAAACACTCGCTGGCGCCACCGCAACAATGGCACGTTATTACGGGATTCCTTAAAGTGTTCCGTGCCGAGCCGTGTGCCCGTGGATCTGGATCGTTATGGCTAAACGGCGGTGCTCTGTGAGGCGTGCAGTTGCCTGATATTACCGTTTCAGGCCTGCTTTTTCCATCTGGAAATTTCTCGTCGGGGAAAGCAGGCCAGCTAGCACCGCTAGCTTTCGCCCTTTCTGCACCGCACTTTTGGCGTCTGCAGTGCACGTTTTTCAATGACTACACACTTGACGCCATCGTCTATGTATTTGAGGACTTTATAAAACCACACGGTATTTTATGGGATTCATATCGGCAGAGAAGGAGCGGCCCTAAGCCAAAATGGTGAACTGGAGGCGGCTGCTGCGAATGTCCAACCGCTCGTTTTTGGCCTTCATATTCTTCTTTTCCATGTCCACCACCTGTCTCTACTTCATCTATGTGGCTCCGGGAATAGGTCAGTCCTCACTGGTAACACTATCCACTTTGCACTAACAGCTTTATGGGCTGCACTTAATGTGATTATATGAGGATTATGATGCAGCTCTGCTCAGATCCTGTCATGCTCGGAGCTAGCGCCGTACTGGGCTAATTAGCTCTCAGCTAGCTAAATATACACCTTACCCCATGCAAATGTACAGCTAGAGAAAGTATGCAGATGCTTGCTGGTGTCATTTTCCTTTTTACTATGAGCCAGTGTTTCTTATGTAAAGATTATCCACAATCATGTAGTTTGCATCAACCTCAAAATGACAAACTAAACCTCAGAATGAATGAATGAGCTGTATCCAGTTGCGACCTCTGGGACGCTCAGCTCGCCATGAAAACATAAAGATAATGTCATATAAAAAGCACTAGCTTGACATGTTCTTCTAGTTATAATGTTTATTTAAACCAGCTCCAGTTCTGATCCAGCTGCGCTTTCCTTTCTGTTACACATAGACACATGCTGTAAAAGGAGTTCATGCTGCCAATCAAAGCCATAAGATTATTTGGAGTTCAGTCATGAATTATTAATATATCATTCCATTTCACTGCTTAGCTGTTTGTCTTTTATATGAAGTAGATATCATCTTAATCTTAAAGTCTCAATCTTCACATCTCAGGGCCATAATTGGACAATTCAATGTGTTCCCCCTTACTATATGCTTTTATTTTTAATTAGAACTGTAATAACCAAAATATGCATATTATTTAAATACCCAAACACATACAAATAAGGAAAATGCTCCGCCTGTATTGTGTCAACTGCTGTTTAAAGCATTTTACCAAGGGGCTGTGGATCTGTGTGTGTATCAGGCCTCTAAATGATGTGTCTGGTGGATAACTTGCGGTGGTCACATGCCTGGTGAGATGCATGTGTGTGCAGACCAGATTTTTATGCTGATAGTGAGGGCTTTTACTGGCAATCACTGGGTTTATGCTCAGCTGAAGCGGCCGTTAATGGAGATTCTCTTGTGCTAGCAGCCTGATTGTCAATCCACAGTGGAGATAAAAGGGCAAAGAATAGATGAGCGCTCTCCAATTTAAGCCGAAAGAGGTGACGCCATCTTTGCTCTCAGGCTCTGTACTTGGTCTGTGTCTCGTTCAGTCCTTTTTCAGTTCTGCTTCAACTTTTGCATAGCTTATTTGAAATCCTGTGAAAATTGTAAAATTTTTGAACTAAAACTCAATTATTCATGTGGTCAGAAAGATGATCATATACAGTGCAGTAAATTCACATCACACCTTTTATACCAGTGTTAAATAGACTGTTGAGATAAAACATTACAAAATGTTCTGTTAATGGCATGAGTGTAAATGAAATAATAAAAGTTTAAAATTCACTTTGATGCAATGATAAGTATATCCACATCATGACACAAACAGCCTAACAGTGATTTACATATTAACTTGGAAATGCAAATCCTTTTCAAGTCAGATAGTTCCTCTAAAACTTAACTCTATTTCTGGGGGTGTAACACCTGCTTTTCTGGCCTCCAGTGGTTGTAAAATATAAACATAATTTTAAAAAGCAAAGCAGGTCTGTGAAAGTTTTTCACACAAGCATTTTGTCACTTTTGCGGTAACTCAATTATTTTGGGATATTTTGGCATCTCCTGAGTACTGTCACAGCGCAGAGTATCTACTACAAATTTACCAGGTTAAAAAGAAATGGATAGTTCAATGTATAATTAAACAATAATTATATAT
>KN476142.1:250949-269449 GCA_000787095.1 Periophthalmodon schlosseri
ATATTTTAATACATTTTAACAATTAAAACTGTATTTGTATTGTATTTTTATTATAAAATACAGCTACACACTGCAAAACATTAAATATTTAGAGTATACTATACACAGAATATGTAAGAAATTTTAGTGATTTCAACTGATGACACAAAAATGTAACCGTATATAAGTATAGTAAATGTGACTTTTTTAGTATTGAAACCTGTTCAAATGAGTATCTAGTTTTCAGTACTAGTTTTAATATAAATTAATATCTTATTTCTGATACTTATGACAACTCTAGCACCTATACTGTTTTGCACAGATGGCTTCCTGTCTGGCTTTGTTAAATCCAAAATAGCTCTTACCCCTTACACCGGTGCTAACTTACTGGCAGCAGTGTTGTACACATCAGATAATAATTGATTACACGGTGGCTCGCATCAGGGCTTATCCATAAAGAATGAGCGGACAGATGGGTCGTAAATAGGTTCTGTTTCAGTAGTGAACGTTTGACAGATGGGCGATATGTGATGGCTTATTACAGCTCATTATGTGTTCACAAGTTATCGGGATCATGTAAATCAAACACAGTGCTTTAGCGTTTGGATCTCAACAGAAAGAAGCCATCTCTGAACTAGGAAAATGTCCTATATTGTTTAGCAAGTGTTGTTTTGGAGATAAATCTGACTATTGAACCTGGGGCTGCAACAAATTGATCTATTTTTCAATTTATGGATGAATATTGGAAAATTTCAATACTAATTCTGCTGTTAAAAGGCCTGTATCTGATTTTCATTTATTCTTGCCAAGATAAATGCTCGTTACATCATGAATTGTATGGTAAAAACTGCTAAAGTTAGAAAAAATAAATAAAAAAGACAGTAATTTGTTCATTTTACATAGCATTTTCTTGGGTAATAATACAGAACCTACTGACAGGGTCATCTTTTATTTTCCAATCAGGCGCATTGTAACTTATAATTTAAACCAACTGCCTGAGACTATCCCAGGCAGTTGTTTCTGTGTCGCAAAGGCAGAAAGGACTAAGTGGGCGGGGCTAAAAGTTCAGACTGAAACATGTTTTGCACTCATGGTTTGAAACCATGTACAGACCTTTTAATTGTGATGAATTGCAATCCCATATTTCAGACTTGTATAATTTAAATTTTAATAATTGTCTCCAGCTACAGTACAGCATCAGTAAATCTATCACTATCAATTTTTATCGTAATGGCACTGAGCTTGATTTTTACTTTCTTAAAAATGTTTGAAAAAAAAAAAAGCAGAACTAGTTTATTTTAATGCTTTGCGGCTGTCTAAAGCTATTACTCACTCGCCTTATTCATTTCAAGTGTCATGAATTCATCGTGGTGAATAATTAAAAGTGCTTTTCAAAACTTTCAGATGCCAGATGAGAGTTTTGCCATCACGGTAATGCTAATAACTAGTTTGCAAACAGCGCACTTCCTGATTCCGTGAAGAGAAAATGCTTTATAATGAGAAGCAGGCCGTTCACAGCAGTTTCATTTTGACCTCAAGAGCTGCTTATACAATATATCTGAACTGCGGTTCTGCCACCTCCTCGTCTTCATGAGGATGTTGTTGCTTTGTCTGGAACGTTCCACTGTATTCGATTGAATGCAAGATGAATACATTTAATGCCATACTGTGGAATATCCCTCGCTATTACAATAACATCTTCAAGGAGACAAGAAGTTTGCGTACCTTCCTTCACCAAATCCGCACTGTTTAGACATTTCTGTGGTAAAGTTGTGATTAGACGATATGAGCACTGACACATCAAGATGGAGTGAATTCTTTAATTATCGTATTTTCTGAACTATAAGTCGCACTTTTTTTCATAGTTTGGCCGGGGGTGAGACTTATACTTTATATGTGAAATACCGTATTTTCCGGAGTATAAGTCGCACCAGCCAACAAATGCATAATAATAAAGAAAATAACATATATTTCCCATATAAATCACATCTGAGTATAAGTCGCGCTCCCGGCCAAACTGTTAAAAAAAGTGCAACTTATAGTCCAGAAAATACAGTATATGTTTTTTTGTTCATTATTATGCATTTTTTGACTGGTGCATCTTATAATCCAGTGCGATTTATACTCTGGAAAATCTGGTAGATACGTTAGCATATCACATATTTCTGTGCTGCTGAATTCGCCCTGTAATTGGTCTCCTGTATGTTTGATTGTCTGGTTACTATAGGCCTACTATATACCACTGTACAGGTTTTACAAGGGAGTCCTGACCTCACCTTGAAACAAGAGTCTAACCGTTGTGCCACTGAGCTGTTACAGGGATACATTTCTATGCATTTATGGCGGTAAACGGCTGATACTTTTTTTAATGCATTATCTTTTGGTCTGACCACTGCTGATCCATTGCAGCACAGGTCACATTGTGTTGTAGCCCGAGGATCTGCTGACACTGGCTTAATTTTTACGACGTTTTTTATGACTTTGGTCTCCTGATGTGGACCAAGCAGAGCCGTGTACATTCCCCCCGCTCTCTCTTCTCTCTTCCTGCAGTTCATTCATCTTCCAGCCGGGAATTCAATTTTAAAGACCATCGTTTCATGCTTTGCTGCCTCATCCTCCCCCTTTTGACAAACTCCACTGCTGTAAAGTGTGAGAACAAGTCTGCTACTTACGGATACTCTGCAGATTTTCTATTGACCTTATTCTGCTCCGCCCACTTTTGTCGTAAATGCAACTAAACTGCGCTTTCTTTGTGTTGGCACTTCCAGTTAAGCAGGAAACCACATTCATTTCAATGGAGTATTTGGGAAAAGTTTTGCCGCTGAAATGTGATATAAAGTAGGTTGATTTGTGTAAAATGTTCTATGTTCATGTGACCAACAAGTCAACACTGCACCGATTCTCTGGGAGGCTTTAAAACAGCTCTGCAGTCCCTTTAGAACTTATTTGTTGTCAAGATCGGCCGCCCGGTGAATACCTGCAGGGCTGTTGTTCAGTGAAGGTATCTAAACTTAATGTAAAGCTGGAAACGCTAAGGTCTCATCCAACTGCCTAAAATAACTTGGGCATTCTAATTTAGCTGTGTTGACAGTTTAAATTCAGATTTGACATAATAGTGTTTGAACAAAATATGAATGTGAAAACTGAATTTATTGTCTTTTTTGTTTTTTTTGTTTAAAAAAAAATTTAATTCAAAGTGCAAATTTTAGTCACACATTTGAGCGATGAGATTATGAACGACTAAAGTTTATAGAGGTCTAAAGTAAATCACTTTTTTATCCATGTTGATTAATCTATTTTTAATAGATTTAGAAAACAGACTTTAAATTAGTGTCATTGCCTAAGCAAATTGCCCAATTTTTCCTCCAAAGTCTGACCTCTGCTCCAGACCACATGCTTTTACTGGCAGAGGATTAGCTGCAGACTTCTCAATTACAAAGACCCTGGCATAGACATGTAAACCTTGATCTCGACTAGACCTGTCACGATAACAAATTTTGAAGTACAATATATTGCTGAAGAAAATATAGGTGAAAAAAGATAATATTGAAACAAATTTATGCCACTGACACGATAACCCTGAAGTAGAATTATCCCAAAAAACGATTCTAAATGTACGATATGGTTAAAAAACACAAACAGCAATAAGTAGTAGTTTGTAATGAGTAATAGAAGTTATTTATACAGCTCAAATAAAATCATACTACAGAAAAATAACAAAAGATTCCCTAGTACTACAAAGAAAAAGTACCCACGATAGGTATTGACTCTCCCCCCCAAAAATGATTGTTCCATCTAACAATAACTCGATATAGTAATTATCGTGACAGGCCTAGTCACGACTCAGATTTGATAATTGCCCAGCCCTATCCCGCAGCCATCTCTTAAGTGAACGTGTGGAGTGTTTTTTTGTCCATACATCTTGCAGACTGCAGCAGCATGTTGTTTGACCTCAGTGCCCCTCTCCTGTGACCGCTGCATATCTCTGCTGCTCAGAGCGAGGCCGTCTGATGCCCTCTGATAACGCGCGTTCTCATGCACATGTACATTAGCTCAGTCACTGCACTGTTGTTTGTTAGTTAATGAAAATTCCCCCTCTCGTGTATGCGATATGGTTCACATGGTCAAACGGAAGGGTCTTGGCAGATTAAAGGGTGATAAGTTTAATGCTAATTGGATTGTAGTGCTTTACATGGGAGAGTTTCTGGACATATGCAGGGCAGTGTGTACAGGAAGCATGACATGGATGAGATTGGCTTTGAGGTAGATGAGATTATTTAAAAAAAAATATGCATAATTAAAATATTTAGGGTTAGGGCTAGGGTAAGGGCATAACAAAATATTTGTTATATAACATATAATATTTGTTATATAACATATAACAAATATTTGATTACAAAATATGTGATTAGTTGAGATTAATTGGCTTGTTTCAACCCTAATTCACTTAATTAATAATTCATATTCTATGGGCAAATGTTGTTTCTAAAGTGCTGCACACAACTTTTCTTTTCGCTAAACCAATCCATCATAGTCACTTCAAATCAGAGCATTATCAGTAGTATTCACCATATGATGCCTCTGTGCATTAAGATGATCCTTATATGGAACAGACGTACTCAGACTATATATAAGTGAAACTATATATGAATAATGAAAGGGGCACTGAGAGAAATTTAGACCATTCTTATTCAAGTCTACTTGAAACTTGCATTCACTCAATATATGATTTTTCTTCAGGCCAGATCTGTTTCACGACGACTTGCTTCTTGCTTCCTGCTCAAATAAATCTGTCTGCATTACCTCTGTTTGCTGGTTACATTACAATTAAACATTAAAATAAAGCCTATAAATTAGGACTATAGTATTAACTAGACAAAAATTATATCAATTTATAGAATGTGCCCTTAAGTTTTCTGGTTGTGCTCCTAAAAGATTTCAGTCAGGGGCTACAGTGCTCCTGGGAAGAAATGTTGGATCCCTGTAATCTAGTGCAGGTAGCCAGAACCGAATGCATTTCTTGTGAATGTCAGTCACTCAGTCTGTCCAGAGCCCACACAGAGAAGGTGCTTGTTCCCTAAATGTCATGTCCAGTTTGGTGCTTCAGTGTGAGGAGTCCTGCTGCTGCCGGAGGGTGCTGTGCGCAGAGGCGACAGGTGCGACAGGCTCCACATGCTCCACATGCTCCACATGCTCCTGTCACTGCGTCTCACACCTCTTTGTATCGGGCAGTCTGTCTGTCTGTGCAACGCCTGGAGTACCATATGAGATTTTTCTTTTGTATGGTGCATTCAGTTGTAGGGGCAGATGATTGTGGCAAAAAACATTATGGAAGAAATTAGAGATCGACCAATATGGGTTTTTTTTAATGACCGATGCCGATTGTTTAGAATCCAGAGCAACCGTTGACCGATAAGCTCTGACGATATGTGTGGGCCGATATGTTGGACCGATTTGGATTATTTTCTCCAAATTATGTAATTTTAAATCTACACAAACTCAGCCACATCCCTTTTTACTACAAACCTATAAGAGAGCTGTAGTCACATTTTCTGCAGTTATGACTTTGCACTGAAGTGTTCAAATAAAACTTTATGTGCACTCTTTAGGCAGCAGATCAGCCAAAATAAAATTTTGGCATGTGTTGGAGATTTTAGCGTATCTGCTGTCAAGCCTTAAAAGTGCAAATATCGGTCTATTTCTATAAGAAATGCCAAATATTGCACAAAAGGCCAATTGGGGTGTACTTTTTTTGGTAAAATGCATATGGTGTTTTAATGGCATTATCTACTGCTCCTAGGCTTTTTTGGCAACTTTACTGCAAACTACGTACATTTTCAGCTCTCTGGTCAAAATGCCTAAATCTAAGCGTGTGCTGCCTCCAGTGGCCATCGCAATTTCAAGTACTATGTGACATTATACAGGACTGCCCTAATTAAAGCCAGGCGTTTCTGATAACAAACACTTGGCTGCAGGGGTTGAGTTTGAAATATGGATACTTGTTAGACCAATCACACTTCTCCTCATACCTCCAGACCCCGCCCCTCCTCCCTCCTCACTCTCTTCCTTAATCCACAGACACTACTCCAATACATGTATCGATATGAGATGTTGTATTGCAATACTTTTAAGCAACCTAAATTCATCGTTCAGTTATTTTTAATCTCCTTTTTTATAGTTCATTCTTTCTCAGTACATCCCACATCTAGTCCTAACCATAAATGTGCTGCAACTGCTGCCCAAGAGATGCAAAGGGAGTCGAAAATGGTTTAAAATTAAGCACAAAATCCCAGAAACACTTCAGTTAAGAGTGTGAGTAGGTGCTTGCCGGTGGTGCAATGTCTTCCCAAAGATGTGAGACAGGCCTCATGCTCTGACAGTGTTTAAATCCAGGCTCAAAACGGTTCTGTTTAGCTGTGCATATGACTGAAAGTTTTTATTCTGCACTTTTCTCTTTTAATGTTAATTTTATTATGATTATTTATATATTTTTTTGACTGAAAGTTTTATTCTGCACTTTTCTCTTTTAATGTTAATTTTATTATGATTATTTATATATTTTTTTATTATTTTGTATTGTGATTTTAACCCTGGAGAACCTAAGAACCCTTTTCTTCTTTGGAAAATTATGAACAATGCATTAAATTACTGCTATAAGTTCACTGAACACTGAAATATCCACTTTTTCAATTTTAACCCTTTATTCCCTAATTTAGAATCAGGGTCAAATTTGACCAATTGGGCTTTAGGCGTATCATTTCAAAGAATCACAATAACAAACACTTTCAATGCAAACTATTTTAAATTTAGGAAAATAATCAGTCAACCACACAGATACAATGAGACATGAGACATTGTTCTTTTTTGCTTTATTTGTTGCATGTTAGAACTGAATTTCAAATGTACAAACACACTTTGGCCAATGGAAACAAGAACACAAGGCCAAAATCGCTACCACTCTGGCTCATTTTAGTTCAGTATTCATCCACTAGGTGTCTCTATGCAGGGGCCAGAAGTGGCACTCTGGGCTTTTGAAGTTAAATTTGACATGTTATTTTTTTGTTTGTTCATTTTGGGTAGTTAACTGCGGCCAAATTTGACCCTGTGAGTTTTCCAGGGTTAATGCGTTTCTTATTCTGTAAAGCACTTTGCATACCACGATTTGTACACAAAGTAATTCAAATAAACTTGCCTTGCTTTTCCAGTGGTAGGGTGTTGCATGTGTGGTTAATGCTACCGGGGTGTTATGGTTTCACTTCCTCACTATACTTGAAAGATCTAACGGGGTTTACTGGACAGAAGAAAGACATGTGGTGTATTTTTGGACTCCTGCCTTTCATACTGTTGATTTTAGTTTTCTAATAAATAATAAAACATCAGCTTTCAAACTTCTGGGTAGCCAGCTTTTAGTCGAGCTCCCTCAAAACATCTCAGCCTCACCCTCGCTCTCACTCCTCCAAAACACCACTTAAACTACGTTATATGCCTATATTTTTTTTTTACTATTTGCAGAAATGATCATTGTCGTTTTTGTTTTGTACCCTTGCCAATAGATTTTGCACAATACTTCTTTTCTATTCAGTTTTTCAAGTTTTGACCTATTAGGGTTGTCAGTATCGATTTAGTACCTAGGAATCGATTCCAAGATTTATGAAGACTTAAACTAGTTTTGATATAGATCCAAATTACACTAGTAACTAAAGTGTCCAACTTGTTCAAGACCACATGTTAATATAAAAAAAGCGACTTTTATTGTGTTGAAAAGTTATTTTACATAATCAAAGTCAGTATTACATTTCAAGTCTTTTCTTTAAAATTAAAATTGTTTGGTTCACAATTTGTTTTTTGTTTTGAAATAACTTGATGGACTTGTGGAAGCTAACAAAAACTGCCTACAACTAACTGCTCCCTTAGTTCTCCACCAAAGTAATCTTTAATAGTTTTCAGCGTAAACAACATCAGAAAATACATGTACTCAGCTTTGAATGTGATCAGACGGTCTAATGGCTCCATAGATTGTTTTTCCATCTTTCTGCGTTTAGCTTGCCTCGCTTCTTTCCATGTTGCAAACGTAAACAATCAGAAACAAAGTCTACTGAAAATCTACTGAAAGCATTACAGCCAAAGTAATGACTGGGTTTACCATATTACACTAGCGGATGTTGATGGTAAAACATAATGGTTGGTGTAATAATTATAAATTGAATTGTCTTTATATAGATCCTTGCAGTGTTGCCAGAATCCCAAAAGCTGCTACCGCTACGTTAGCTTCAATGCATTTTCAATGGGAGAGTTAGCTTTAGCATCCAAACATTACAAACTATGAAAAACCAGGGCTGTTTTGGCGACTGGTAAGCACTCGACCACACGCGAGCAATATCAGAGCCTTGTTAGAAAACATTACCACCTGTAGCTTTGTTGTACGTAAATTTTGACCAAAAGTAGCATACACGCTAATAACCATGTAATATACATTTATGGTGGACAATGATCTACTAAAAGTATAACAGTTTGACAGTTTAATTTGACTTTTATTTCATCAAGCGGCACAAATCCTGCAAACATTAGTGAACTTTAGAAACTGTAAGTTGGATATTGGCTAGTATTACTTGTTGCCAACTGTAATAAACATATAAACAACAGCCATTTATCAGTGCAGATTTTTGTGTTTTTATTTCGCTCATTAAAATGCTGTGTGCTGAACAATTCTAAGCACAGAATTGTGAGCTCCCAGTTCGGGGGCTTTGTTATTCAGGGTTATTTGTGGAATGCTATACTCAAACCACCAGGCACATGCAGTCTGCCTTTGCTCACCAGTTCCCTCTGTTGGTCAGCCCCTTAGTTTAATGTCATACTGTGGAACATTTCAGGCAAAGCAAGTACACCTTCACCATGGTCCCTCCACAAGAAAAGTTACATAGTGCACCTTTTCAAACAGAAAAAAAAAAACATAATACACTTTTTGCCACTTTACACACCCCTTGGTAAACAGTTCAATAAATTACTGAATATTTGTTGTTTGTTAGGACTTTTTTTTTCTCGCCAATGACATTTAAAACGCAATTTCTGTTTACCTTGTATTTTCATCTATCAGTCATCGCGCGCTGTAGATGTTTTAAATTGCTGATCTTTTTAACCCCAAGATCCGTCAATCATCACTTAACAGCCTTTGGTAGCCCACTCACTGCTGTAATGTTATGGTTACTGTGGTGAACAAATAATAAAGTATTTTTGTGCCTGGCTTAACTCATAAAATTATCATAATTTATCACATCGTATAGTCTTGTATTTGGTGTGATAGAAAAATCTTAGCTGTGAACAGTTTGGTGACTAGATATTTAGGTTTTATTTAAGCTACCCTGTCAGAAAGAGCCATTTCTTTTTTTTTTTTTTTCAATTCCCCTTTTTAAGGCTGAAGTCGAAGAGAATTCTTGGTTGATTAAAGACAGGCCCTCTGCATCGATTAACTGACTAAAAGGGGGCGTTGCATACTGGCAGTTTTGATAAATACTTTCAGAAATATTAGGATCTGGCACAAAAACTACATACTAAAACTATATTTTGATTACAGAGAATTTCTAATAAATGTCAGATTAAACTATCCAGTCATTGCCAAATCTCTTACTAACTCACTCCATGTTTTCTCCTTTCTATTGTGGTCCATATAAATAATCCTAATAAAATAACTGACTGACTGATAATTAAACTTATAAAACATTTCAGTCAACTAATTGGTCAATGTTCTCTTAATCGACTAATCGAGGATTACAGCCCATGTTGTAGGTAAAGGGTATAATGACATTTAACATAAAATATATATTTTTTTATTTTTATCTCATAATTCTTGACAAAATGATTCCCTATTTTTTCCCCATTCACATGACGTATCAGATCATTACAATATGGTTAAAGAGCTATTTTGTGGTTTGTTCAGAGCTGACACCTTTTGTTGTTCTAGCAACTGTTTGTGTTGTTGTTAATGTAACTGCTTTTGTAGCCCGTGTGTTCAGAAAATAAACAACCAGAAGAAATTTGGCATGTTTCCTTACACTAGAACACTACAGTATTTTCATCTCAGTCCACTACTTTGGCATTTGAGACATTTGCTGGAAAATAAAGATTCTAAGACTTAACCGTTTTAACTTGGATACTGCATGGTTTTTGCTTGTACTTGCAAATAGTATCGTGAATTGATTTTGTGATTCTGTTTCCCTTGCAGCGAACACATACTTCTTCATGGTGCAGGCTCAGGGCATCATGCTGAGGGATAACGTGCGGACCATAGGACAGATGATCCGATTGTACACCAACAAGAACAGCACTCTCAACGGCACTGGTGAGAAATGCATCTAGGGTTTATTAGTGTGTGAAGTGATGGGTAAACTAGACTAAGATTGTAACAAATGTGTTTCCAGACTATCCAGACGGCACGAACTCCAGTGAACTCCTGGTCCAGCCAACGACATACCTCCCAGAGAACTTCACCTACTCCCAACACCTGCCCTGTCCAGAGAGATTACCTTCTATGAGTGAGTAGACTGTTCACAAATGAGCTAAGCATAGGAAAGTGGTTTAGTTGGTTAGCCAAAAGTACTAAAGTGGAACTAAACATTAAATCAACTGTTTTTGCTACTAAACTCATAGCATATGGTGTTGTAATAGCATTGCGTACTGTTCCTAATCCTTTTTTGGCAGTTTGAATGCAAACTAGGTATTTGTAGTTTTCTGGTGAAAAACGGTCAAAAACTGAGTGTGTGCTGCCTCCAGATGCCACTGCAATTTCAAGAACTACATGACATCACACAGGACTTCCCTGATTAAAGCCAGGTGTTTCTGATTACTAACACTTGACTACAGGGGCAGAGTTTGAGTTGTGGACTGTGTGGTTAGACAAATGGCACTATTCTTATACCTCTAGACCCTGCCCCTCCTCCCATCTCTCGCTTCTTTAGTCCTTCAAGCACTGTCCTAGTTAGCAGCTCTGTTTAAAATGTGGTTGTGGGAGGAGTTTATGTCTTCAGTCCCACGTACTATTACTGTTAATGTTACTATTAATATTATTCGAGTAGAATTTAAAAACTAGTGACTCGAGTAATGACTCAAACACTTCTTTCCCCTTTCAAAAAGGGGCAATTGAAATGTTCTTCACAGTGGGAAATAAAAAGCACACTTTGAGAACAATAAAGTACAAAGAGTTACTGAAGTAATTTCTACAAACTGTTTCAATTGGAGCTTGGACCCATTCCTACTTTTTCATTTTTATTCAAATGTTACACACACGAAAACATTAACAAAAACACATTGTACAAAATTGCAGCAGCCTCAACTCAGCAGAACCAGTCTCCAAACTAGACCAGTAACTGACAAATAGAACTTTCACATCAACCAAGTGTCACATACAAAAGCAGTTACATTTACAACAACACATGAACATTTACTAGAACAGCAAAAGGTGTCAACTCTGACCTAACCACAACATATCAGATCTTTTCTATATTAGCTGATATGTTAAAAAGCTTCTCCTGTTTTCCACAGAGGGACTTATGGACGTGAACATGACAGAAATCCCCATTGAGGAGATAGAGCTCAAGTTTTCCAAGTTTTTCGACATAGAGTTTGGAGGTCACTGGAAACCAAAGGACTGCAGGCCTCGCTGGAAGGTACGTGTGCCCCGCTGTAGTAGTGTTAGACCACATGGGAATATTACTACTATTATTCTTTGTTAAAAAATCGATCGGTTGGTTTGATAACTATGATATGGTGATGGTAAAGAACACCGGAGGGTTAAAAGAAATGGAATACTTGAGTTACATTTTTTGCTCATTTAGGTAATATAATTCTTGAAATATGTGTGTTCTCTTATTTTTTAGGTGGCGATCCTAATTCCATTCAGAAACCGTCATGAACATCTGCCAATCCTCTTCCAACACCTCATCCCCATGCTGCAGAGACAGAGGCTGCAGTTTGCCTTCTACGTCATTGAACAGGTAACGTGCCTTAAGCCCATATTTGCATTGAAAAGGGCCTTTATTTTGTCTTTTTAATAGTGATGTAATGTTCTCATGCCAAAACATGCTTTAGTTTTTTTTTCTTTAGTTTTTTCCTTCCTTTCCTCCCTTCATATTATATTTTCACGAATGTTAGATCCTGTTCAAAACTGCAGAACATTGCCTCTTCATAGTGGCATTTCACATTAGCAAACGGATTTTCGTTTACTTTTTATTATTTTTTGAAAATGTCTGTGTGGCAATTTTGTCCTCCACATATGACCTTACAGTCTAAATGTTTTGAATAATAACAACAGAGCAGTGGGTGGGGACTGCAAGACAAGTACACTTATGATGAGATACATATGTCCCTTTTTAAAGCTGTAGTACACAAAATGCATTCTTAAAGCCATGTTAATATGTTGTTATCTCATCAAAAATATACCTGGAGTTGTTTTGTTTAATTCACACCTGTTTGATTAATCCTTTATTATTAGTCTGTCTACATCTCTAAAACTCAAAATGCTCTGTTCCACCTTGTGATGCCATGAAGCGGTAGTTTTCAAGTTAACAGCTGCCTTTTACCTTAAATTTAGTAGAGATTGGTAATTCCAGGGCTGAAATTATCCAAATGATTTCACGGAGGTGTATGGAGTTTAAAAACGCCACGGAGCACTTCCTGTATTGCCACATGACATCACAAGGTGGAACAGGGTGTTTTCTGTTTGAGAGAAAAACTCAGCCTAAATACGCAGGGTTTGTGTGTTAAACAATGAAACAAAACTCAACTCCAGGTATGTCTTTGGATGCAACATTATAACGGATGAGAAACTGTCGTAATGTAAACCCTTTAATTCTTGCGTGTCAGATTACAGTTGACTTTCTTGTTATGTTATAATTCGAATGGTTTGTTTTTGCGTCCAGAGCGGGAGCCAGCCTTTTAACCGAGCCATGCTGTTTAACGTGGGGTTCCTGGAGGCCATGAAGGACCTGGACTGGGACTGCCTCATCTTCCACGACGTCGATCACATCCCCGAGAACGACCGCAACTACTACGGCTGCGGACACATGCCTCGCCACTTCGCCGCCAAGCTCGACAAGTACATGTACATGTGAGTAAAGACGCACTCAAGTAGGGTTAGGCCTATCACGATAATTACTACATCGACTTATATCGGGGAATTTTTTTTCTTCTTGAGTTGTAGGTGGTCCAATCTTTAACTTACATGGCACATTATAGATACTAGAACTAACTACTTTAGTGTTTCATTGTACTATTTATACATTACCAGCCAAAATGTTTGATATGACACTTAGAAAAGGGTTTACTGTGATTATCCTGCTTTAGGGTTATTGTGTTAGTGGTATAAATTCATTTCAATATTATCATTTATCATGATATTTTCAGAATCAATATATCGCACTTCAAAATTTGTTATTGTGACAGGCCTAAGTAGGGTTTACATTTCTTATGGGCGCGTTGCATTTACTTACATTCATTCCTGGAGACTGATACTAATTTTAACCATGGTCTGCTTTCCTAACCTTGACCTATTTTAAAGTTTAATATCTAAACTTTAAAGGGCCCATTTTACGCTATTTTCTGATCTATGTTATAAACTCCAGGTATCAAAAACACACCTGGAGTTTGTTCCACCTTGTGATGTCATGTGGTAATAATGAAGTGCTCTACTGTAGTTTTTAAACTCCACACACCTTCACTAGAATTATTTGGATGATATCAGGCCTGGAATTGTCAATCTCCACTGAACTAAAGGTAAAAGGTAGTTTTTAACTTAAACTACTGCTTCATGACATCACAAGGTGGAACAAAGCATTTTCAGCATTGGAGATGTAGACAGACTAATAATAAAGAGTTACTCAGACATGTGTGAATGAAACAAAACAGAACTCCAGGTATATTTTTGAGAAAGTAGCAACATTCTACATGGCTTAAAGCTCACAAAATAATATAGACCATTTTAAATTGCCGTTTTAATATTAAAGAGCCTGTGCCTGATTTCAAACAATGAATCAGGAGCATGTTTTAGTTTGAACTTTAAGTCTTAGTTGTTTCTGCCCTAGTTGTTTCTGCCACTGTGATATTGCACCATGACACAGAAACAACTGTCTGTGTGTCATGATGCAATTGTTTTCCAGTCTCTGCTTTCTATTTTGCCTTTCACTCTTGATCCTCAGTCTTGATGCGTTTTCAAGTGTCTGGGATAGTGTCAGGCAGTTGGTTTCCCATGATTCTTAGTAACAATGTGCCTGATTGGATGAAAATGGGTGACCCTGTCAGTAAATTCTGTATTAGTTATTACTTGAGAAGATTCTGCATAAAATAAATAGATTATATTTAACTATCTCAATTTTTTTTATCTTAGCAGCATTTAGCAGACAATGCATGATGTAAAGAGCATTTATCTTGACTAAAATAAATAAAAATCATGTGCAGGGCGTAATCAGGGGCCTAATTTTTGTCCTTTGTCCCATTTTAGTCGCCACAGTGTGATAAATACCAGGACACCTACACACAGAAAAAATACTCTTAAATATGTACTGTCACTTCAAAGTATCTGGGAGGTTATAACATGCAAGTCTCAGTTTGCAATGTTAATGTTGTTCCAGTATTGATACTAGTAAAGTAACTACCTAAACAAATTCACCAATCCGATATTATACCTTTTTTTTTTTTTTTTTTACAAACCGATGCAAGCCACAGCTGTTTACTGTGCCTTGGTTAATGCTTTTTTTTTTTTTTTTTACAAACCCGACGAAAGCCACAGCTGTTTACTGTGTCTTGGCTAATGCTACGGGTAACACCCAGAGCAGCCTAAACACTCTGGAGGCTCCGCAGATGCTAACACACCAATTATAACGGAGAAAAGATTTATGTTACCTCCACAGTATTTACATTTTGGCTTTCGAGCATAAGCAGAACTTTGTGTCGGTGCTTTTCATTTTGGCAGGCTTGTTTATTTTACATAATTAGCTGTGTACTCTGGGGCTTAGCATCTTTTTACTGACACAGTTTTATTCACACACTGGGGACTGAAAAGGTACCCTGCATGGGCTCTACCCTGAAACAAATTAACCTTATTTGATATATTGTAGGATTCCATGTAGGAATGGGGGCACTATTTATCGTGTGTACATTTTTTGCACTACTGGAAATTGTTGTGTAATTTTTTGGCTATATGATACGATTTAAGCGGTAAAAGGTAGATTAAATGACTTCTGTGACTCAAACTATGTACTAAAGTGTTTCATTCTTCTCTTTATTTATTGCAGCTCATGTTTTTTTAACAATATTGTACTGACACAATAACCCTAAAGCAGAATTGCCCCCCGAAAACTATTCTAAATACGTTTTTTGAGGGGGTAATCCTTAGTTTCAATATTATCGTTTATCATCTATATTTCCTTCATCAATATATTGCACATCAAAATTTGTTATCGTGACAGGCCTAGTTCCATGATTCGCTAATAAGCATCTAGCCTCTTGCTAAAATGTTTCCAAATAAGTAGTGACAGTACAAGCTACTGCTACTTTCGTGTACATTCTATTAAAATCTCTTTAAAGCAGCGCTATGTAACTTTTCTAGTGTAGGGTTCACCACTTGCTCGTCTCCATATGGACGATATTATTTTGCATTGCATTTGGAATATTCCGCATTATGGCAATAAGCATATCTACACTGCATTGCATTTTTTCCAATTGTGGCTGCTATTGTAGCTCAAAATATCTTCAACGTATTTTTACTGTGAGTGGGATCGCCTCTCCGCAAATCTGACCTGTAACTTGGTCTGGTGGCATTAATATCTAGTCTCCATGGAGAGGTTTAATGCCATACAGTGGAACATTGGCAAAGCAATAACATGTCCATAGAGACAAAGCAGGTGTTGTGCCCTTTGCCAGAAAAGTTATAGTACAACTTTAAACCAACGTATTGCTGTTTTTCCAGTCTTCCATACAGCGAGTTCTTCGGCGGCGTGAGTGGCCTGACGGTGGAGCAGTTCAGGAAGATTAACGGTTTCCCCAATGCATTCTGGGGCTGGGGAGGAGAGGATGACGACTTGTGGAACAGGTCAGTCTAATGTGTGATGTGCAACCGTTACCAGACGCTGCTTTGTCTTCCCAAATTAGGTCTGTCAAGTCTCCGCCATGAAACAGATGCTTACTGTCTGCGCGGCTATTTTAAACTTGTTTGGCTGTAGCTTTTTTACGCTAATGGACATTCACTTGAGAACATGTGGTTTTACCCTAGATAACCTCCCTCATAGAATGTAGTGGAAAAGTTGAAAGTGTACTGGCTCTGTTACTACAACTACTACTGCTAGTACTTCCACTACTACTACTATTACTACTACTACTGTACTAGTACTATTGAAAAATCAGAGCAAAGACGTTATTGGCACTACGTTAGCTTTTCGGTGGCAGGTCTGAAGCATTCTTTTCTTCATTGAAATGTTGTTTTGCCTGGAATGTTCCCCACAATTACATAAAACTCTAAAATCACCATGGAGACAAGCATGTGACCCCACTGCAAAGTATTTTTGGCGATAAAAATTCTTCTAACTGATTACATGCAAAATAAATATGTTTATATCATACTTTGAAACATTTCAGGCAAAGCAATAATATTTTCAAAAGACAAAGGTGGCACGGTGGCAGAGCGGTTGGCGCTCGAGCCTCACAGCAAGAAGGTCCTGGATTCAATTCTGTGGTGGTGCAGGGCCTTTCTGTGTGGAGTTTGCATGTTCTCCCCATGTCTGCGTGGGTCTCCTCTGGGTGCTCCGTGTTCCCTTACCACTAAACAACATGTACATGTCCCATCAAAAAGGTATAAATGAAATAAAAGTCAGAAGGATTGTTCCAAAAAATCTTTATGAATCACTTAAATAGAACTGACGTTGGGTTTTGAGTTCAGGAAGAAACTAATAAAAATATAGCAACCATTGGGGCCACAGTGGCTTGAGTAGTACCAGGGTGCAAAACATCCAGAGAAAATAATATATTAAAAAGTAAGCAAAAGAGCTGTGAAACATCCCAATAAGATGTTGGGTCGCTACTGGTAAGTACTTTTATCACACTATAATGTCAGAATACTTTTGAATGAATGAAAGTTTAGTTTTCAGCATCTTAAAATCTCCATTGATTTAAAATTGATCTTTAGAGCTCAGGACTTGTCACACCAATTTTTATCTCAGAGAGCCTTTGAATAATTGTCTTTGTATTAAAAAAAACATTTTGTGTTTTGATCAGAGTCCACTACGCCGGTCTGAATGTGACACGCCCTGAAGGAGAGCTGGGGAAGTACAAGTCCATCCCTCACCACCACAGAGGAGAGGTGCAGTTCCTGGGCAGGTGAGACCAGGCAGACTGCTGGAGAATAGTTAGGTTTATATTTAGGTTTGAGAAGTTTATCCTTTCTGTGCTGAAGCTCTACAGTCTCACTTCCTCGTTTCCTGCATGCAGCTATAAAAATCCTTATCTGTTTTTGTTTTTTGGGTTTTTTTTTAAGTTAGTTTTATTTAGTCAAATCAAGAACATCTTGCAGACTTGGAAGAAGGGGAAAACTACTATGCACTAAAACACAATAAAGTCCTCCTTGGTTGCCACAAAAAAAATGGCTTTTTGAGGTTCTGAAAAGAACTAAGTATCTAACAGTTTAGCTACTATGCAGTTAATCACTTGTAGAGGTGGGTAATATATCAAGTAGATCAGTGAGGAATAATTAATGGTACTAAAATATTAATATTAATATTTTAATCAACGTGAAATAAACAGAATAATTATTTATGGATATGGTGTATTTACATGTGAAAATACTGTACATTACCTTCTACGAGAATCTTCCTCTTCTGCAATTGTCACGGCAACGCTTTTCATGATCTGTCTAGTTTTGATTATACGTCATTGAACATGATAATATCCTTATTGTTGCTTGTTGTTGTTATTAGCAACTTGGGTTCTTTTTAAAGACAATACTATAGGAGATGTAGTTACCTTGTTGACGGCTACTAGCTGCGAGCCATCTTCAGAACTGTCACATGACGGAGCGTTCCTTCTTTCACACACCTGGGACACCCTCCTCCAGAGACCAACGGGCAACAGGAGGTGTGGTCAGTCTGAGCGACCTGCCACGTCCATCAGGCTGACCACGCCTACAGGAAGTAACATACAACCTGTCACCACCTTGACCGGTGACAGCTGTGAAGATGTCTTGCAGCTAACAGAAGACATCTCCTACTCCATTGTGTTTAAAAAGAACCCACGTTGCTTATGTATAAAGGAAGACAAAATGAATATGGCTTGATTGAGACTCGAACAATATCAAAAACAAATTCAAAAATGTTCAAACAAAATATTAAAGCCAAGTTGTCAGTGTTGCAAACCGCATTATCTGTACCCAATAACGTTTGTGTGTTTTTAGGTACAAACTGCTGAGGTACTCCAAAGAGCGGCAGCACTTGGACGGCCTCAACAACCTGCTCTACAGCCCCGTGGTGACGCTCAGCAGCCTGTAC